>JAOYMZ010017560.1:0-19171 GCA_025802335.1 Pinguicula primuliflora
CCAAAAGTTTTATAAATCATATGAATATATATACAATGTTTCCTTTCTCACACCCATCTATCCTAATGGGCAAAACATTTACAATTCATTTAGGCATATGATCGGGTTTAGTAACTAATCACCTATTCCATAACAAAAAGTTCCTATATTTGTCGATGCCTTAATTCATCTCCATGTAGTAGCTTGTAGTTTCTGCAAGATCATTGTTAATTAGAAGAGGTTAAGTAATAATATGAAAAATATTATTATTTTCTTAATCTCTAATTTACCATGATCCCTTGATTGTGAGGATCATGGATCAAGGGATCATGGAGTAGTGGGTAGTACAATAGGAAGAAGACTCTTGTCTATATATGCCATGTAATACACATTGAATGAATACAAAAAAACATTCCCCAAAATTGCTTTTGTGTTAGTGGACGCTCCTTTGTTGTGGTGGCTCGAGCTCCGTCTAGGTCTACAGGCCATTCACGTCATCTAGTAGACTCAAAAGCTTAATGGATAAATTATTAGGATCCTCGCCAGGGTATCACTTTTTTTCATTAAAACTCGTCGGTACAGGCTTACGTATTAATAATAAAAAAAAGCTACTAACAATTCTGGAATGTTCATATAATACTAAAGCCCTAACGTTTATAAAAACCACAATCCATGAAAATAAAAACCAAATTCTATTACATGAATGATGATTTATAAAGTTTAAGCAAATGATTCTTTGACATTTTGGATTCTTTGTTGAGTTGTTTTTGTGAGCCAGTTGATCTGAAACATAGCTATAAGGATATATATGATACTCAAATGGCAAACCTAGTGATCATGAAAGGATGTAGCCACTACTGCTATCCTGTGATTGAGAAATGCTTGAATATATTGGGTTATTCATCGGCATAGAGGTTGAAATTTGTTGGACTTACAACTTGAGTTGTTGAGCTGCCCCCCAAATCACCGTGATAGTGCATCTACCATGAGTTGAATGTTGAGTACTGTTGAAATGAGTGAATTGGCCATAATCAGTAGATTCCCACTCGATGCTCCATTATTAGCCAATATCTTGGCAACTTTGTTGCTCTGTTGTTGGCAGATCTTGGAATGCCAGTTGAAACTGACTTGCTGGAGTGTTAAATCTCTAATAGCAAATGCCTTATTTTCCAGGGACCCTGCGATAAGTTTGCAATTTCAGCTATTAGTAGATGTGAACAAGATTCTATTTCTACATGCAGATATCCTTGAGTATGCAGTGTTTCAGCTCTGACATTAGTGCTAGTGCTTCTACTGCTACTCAGATTGGGGCTCAATACGTATGGATGCATGTAGCATAACTCCGTGCTCGTCCCTGGTTAATGCGCCCCTACCACATAGCTGCCACTCACTGTGAGAACCAAACCATGACAGTTAACCTTCACATACTCAACTTGGGGATGAGACCATAAAGCATAACTCCAAGAGTTAACTCGATTGGCTAGAAGATCCATATGAAATCTGCATAAACATCTTAACTCAATGGAATTAATAGACTTTGAATGATTAGTAGATAGAATAACTTTCCTGATTTGTCTTTCGATCGTCTGTTTTATGTAATTTGCATATAGGTTTGCATCTTCAAACTTTTTGGAGCACCTATGCTTCCACAACTGCCAACAAACCACAACAAAGATTATCAAACAAATGAAAGCATGTTACTTGCTTTTACCTGCTGGTTCGATCCAGATATCAAGGAAATCAAGAACTGTGGAAGCTAGTTGACGAACTTCACAATTATTAGTATAAAAGATCCATAGCTCATTTGTAATTTCACTGTGGACAAATAGATGATCCTGAGTTTCAATCTATGATCTTCATCTACAACAGACACATTTGGAGTCCATGGCAATCCTTTTGGATTTGGTGTTATCATCTACCGGGAGTATATTATGCAGGAGTTTCCATAGAAACAGGCCGATCTTAGGGGGAATGTTAGAACACCAGATCTTAGTGAACCAGTGGTTCTTATCCCCCCTAAATCTAACCAATTCCCATGCTGGTTTGTCTGAGAAACCACCATTTACTTCCAGTTCCCAGCATGGTTAGTCATTGTCTGGTTCCGTCGGGATGGTTAGGACATCAGACAGAATACTGGTCAGGATGATGTCTAGTAAAATATTGTTATGCCAATTATTATTTTTTTTCTTTTTCTTTCAATTATGATCATAGAGAACATGTTGTACTTCAAGGGATGGGAAAGATACAATGCATCTATGAGCTAGAGTGTCTCCTTCTATCCATCTATCTGCCCAGAAACTCACCTTACCTTGTCCTATGAACCACCTAGTGTGCTTAATCATTAAATCTCTACATTCAGGAAGGCATTTCCACCCGTGGGAATGATAAGATTTAACAGCCGCTACAGCTGGAGGAGGGACTGAGCAATATTTGGCATGAATAAATTGAGACCATAAAGACTCACCCTAACTAAGCTACCACCAAAATTTCATACCCGCGACAGTGCATATGTCGTGGACCCTTCTTATTCCTAGGCCTCCCTCTTTGTGAGGAAGACATGGTCGCATCCAAGACTTCCAATGAAGTTTATATATACCTTCTTTATAATAGTTTTAGGTGGGAGCAGTGTGGAGATTTGATGCATTGGGGTGTTGTAAAGGACTAATCTAAGTAAAGTGAGCTTTCCTGCTTGACTTAGATATTTGGATGTCTACCCTTGAAGTTTTTGTTGAATTTCAATTATAAGGGGATTAAATAAATGAGTTCTTTTTCTTCCATTATATAGAGGAATGCCTAAATATGTCATAGACAGTTGAGAGTGTTTTAGACCAGTCAGTTGGGAGATAGATTCCTTGTTAAGAGTGGTGCTTTGTTAGAGATTATAAATGTGATCTTAGAAATATTTGTCAGTTGACCAAAGCATTGCTCATATTTCGTGAGTGGATAAACAAGCCTTTAATGCTTGTTTAGTTTCTCTGGTGAAAAGTAAGTCATCATCAACATATGCCAGATGAGATATACTTTGTCAACCTTCAGGAACTTTGAAAGCATAGTTAGGTTTGTTTTCCATTAGATTGTTGATGTTTCTACTGAGTACTTTTGAAGCAATTATAAATAGCAACAGAGATAGTGGATCCCCTTGCCTTAATCCTCTTATTGAGGAGAAGTATCCATAGATTTGTCCATTTATAAGAATAGAGAAAGAGCATTGTGAGACTATTCTCCATATCATATCTCTAAAGCCTTCATAGAAACCGAAAGCTCTAAGAACTGATATTAGAAAGAACCAAGATATTCTGTCGAATGCCTTAGCCATGTCTAATTTGATAACTACATTGAAACCTCTGCAGGGCATCACACAGCTATCATTCAAGCCTCCTTGAGAGGCCATTGTTGTATGGTGTCTTTCCTTTCTAGCTTCCAATATATGCAAAAACAAATAGAATAAACCAAACCAAATGTAGCCAGTAAATCCCGCCCTTAGGCAGGGTCTGGGGAGGGTAGGATATACACAATCATACCCCCACCCCTCAACAGGATAGGGAGATTATTTTCGTAGAGACCCCAACTCGAAAAAAAAGTAATAATAATAGAATGCAAAAAAAAAGTAATAATAATAATAAAGAGAAGGAAATATAACTCAAATAACTATTTACACCAACCATGCACTACATATATACTGAAATAAATAAATGCCTACACAAATAACGAACAAACTAAATAACTGCATTCTACTCTTAATAGATGAAATATAATTAGATGCAACCTACCCACTAGTATGCCCCTCTTATTTCTATCAGTTTAGAGGTCAATAAGCAAATAACTACTCTATATATTCTTATGTATCTTTAACCGTAATATGACGTCTTCAACTCGTCCTATCAGAGGTCATGTTCTCGTAGAGGTGTAATTCTACTAAATCTAACCGAATCTGCTCATCGCATGTCCTCTCAGGTCTCTCCCGCCCTCGTCGTCTTTCGACTTGTAATCCTTCGACTCTCCTGACTGGCTCGTAAAAACTCCTTCTGTGTACATGTCCACATCATAATCTTTCCTCCCTCAGTTTGGCACTTATAGATACGACACCTAGTGTATCTCTAAAGACTCAATTTAGAATCTTGTCTAATCTCGTGCGACCATACATCCACCTTAGCATCCGCATTCCACCCACTTAAAATTTCCGTGCATGTGAAAGTCTCATAACCCAACACTCTGACCCGTAGAGCATCGTCAGTCTTATAACCGTTCTATAAAATTTTTCCTTTAACTTGAATGAGAATTTTTTATCGCATAACACTCCAGTAGCCAATCGTCATTTCATCCATCCGATCTTGATGTGATGGATAACGTCGACTTTCACATATCCATCCAATACTAATGTGATGTAAACGTTTTACAAAACACAATCCTGTAGTAATATTATGATGAATATTACTTGTATCCATTTATTGTCTCATGATGTTATGAATAGAATGCAAAGTACGGCTGTGTCATCTTTGCATTGCATTCACTTCTTGGTCTCTTTGAGTAAATCGTAAATATATAGTTGACATCACTTCAACTATATTACATGCATTTACAATTCTGCTCAATCAAGGGACCTAGTAACATTATTACTCATTACCAATTAGAGACAATGATATTATTGACATATATCCTTTTCAGCAAAATCTTTATATAAAGAACTACAACCTTTATCATTACTTATAATAAAGCAACTTTGAGTAGTAATTACGTTATACACTTATCATGTGAAAAGATATAGTCTCATATTTTAGAATTCATAGACACAGTGAAAATATTAATGACACGAACACAATCCATACAATGCTTTCACCTGTTAGGTCATGTTCAATATATGAATCGACTGATATACTCGTATCTTAAATGATAATCTTTTATCAATGTTCGTAAGACTACAACATACTTTAATCAACACGATAATCTTTCATGATATACTAGTGTTCCATGCTAGATACCAAGATTGTGAATACTTTAGAATTTCATGTTTGTTATCATATAAAATTCTATGGTTCAAGACCAAGAGTATCTTCTTAAACACTTCTATAAAACATCAAACTCAATGAAAAAAATGTCATATCACAGATATATGCATTCAATTCATCTACGTAGCATAAAAGTAATCAAAATAAGATCACTTTTAGAACATAAAACTAACACATATATTTGTTCATTGGACACAAAACCGCAATACTCCAGTTGTATTGTCGAACATTACTAATATCTTCTAAGTATCGCAAATGTCTCATCTGTATTTTATTGCCACTAGTATCAAGAAATAGAATATTGGCCACAATCAGTGTCATCATCCCACGTGCAAAAAAATGGACATCCGCCTCACTACTACGTGCTGTAATCTGTCCCCCAGGATTCGACATTCGCCATTGCACTAATTTTAATTCTCGACGATTTAGCATCTGCAGGCACAACATTCATGTTGTAGTAGAACAACATATACTATGCTATCTGATTCTAAATCTATGACTCATCAGAATGTACAATTGGCTCGCCATCAATAGGGAGCTCCCAGATCATAGAAATATCTTGTAGAGTGATTGTACACTCTCCGAAAGGAAGCCAAAATGTATGTGTTCTTGGATGCCATCTTTTGATAAGAACTATTAAAAATGCATGATCATCCTTGATATTACAACTCATGTATGCCCCCCAAAATCCAGCTCAATGAATATATTCCATCACCCGACTATGCAATTTTATTTTCCGAATGTGAAGATCAGGATGTTTGGGAGTTAATTTCTCATCAACAAGTAATTTACTATTTAAAACTCTACTAGTTCGATATAGCTTTAAAGTTCCAAGCACGGATAAGTTTCGGGAGAAATGAAAATCTGGACGCTGACTCTGCTCATTTCCGTAACCCGTTCTATTTTGTGGCCAACAAATAAACAATAATTTGTTATATAATACATTATACAATAAACAACAAATAAATGCTACTCAAAATGAAATTGTATACAACATTTTTAAAATAAATGATTTGCAAAAAAACATTTTTAAAATAAATAACAATTTATTTCACATTGATTACTATAAAAAAATCATTGATCACTAAAATATATAATCAATTAAAATAAATAGAAAAATGATACTAAAATTAAAAAAAAATGACAATTTAGTATCAAAGAAAAAAAAATGAACCATCCGGACGGTAAACCCATGGACTTCTAAAAAAAACCATGGACTTTAAAAAAAAAAAACCATGGACTTTAAAAAAACCCATGGACTTTAAAAAAAAACCCATGGACTTTTAAGCTTTCTAAACGACTTGGACGGTAGAATTCACAGACCATGAATTTCGACAATCGAATGGTTGGATTACCACAACAATCGACGGAAGCTGAAGCAATAAGCCGTAAATCCAGCGAAAAATACCTGAAATGACGTAAATCCGGCGAAAAATACCGGAGAGTCGTCGGAAATGCAAGAATCCGGAAGTTCGAGATGCCGGGAAGGACGTCGGAAGTTTGAGAAGCCGGAAATGACGCCGGAAGAGACGAAATCAGGCCGAAAATTGAGTTAGGTGTCGCGCTCGCCGGAATGACGCCGGAATCTAAAAAAACGCGAAGATGAGAAGAAAGGTTTGAGTGAGGGACCACATATTTAAACGTCAGGTGTGCCGGTGGTGACTGGTGAATATCATGAAAAGCAACTTGTTACCTATAAACTTATCTCACGATGAAGTTATGAATCAGAAGTAATCAATTTATTGACCTCCTCAAGCTGCTGGAAAAAGCTACAATTCCGTCTACAGAAGAGGAAACCTAACAAAAAGAACAGACGGAATAATTGATCAGCCTACAACAAAGGAAACATATCACAAATTGATGCACGAAGTATGGGAAGGAAATGAAGCAGAGGAAAGTGCAAGTATAGTCTGGAACAACATACTACCAGCAAAGATATCTAGCTTCACATGGAGGCTATTACAAAATAAGTTACCTACACGAGATAACTTGTTGCGCAGAAGAGTGAATTTGGCATCTGATACTTGTCCTTTTTGTGAGCAGACCCCAGACACGGTCAACCATCTACTGATAATATGCAGGATAGGTGAGCAAATCTAGGAGAAAATTGTGCAATGGATAAACATAAAAATGTTGCAAATAGATGAAGCAAGATTGCATTTTTATCTATTCATGCACCTGCACATTTTAGGATGGCCGAGTAAAATCAAGAACACTCTTTGGCAGTTGGTGGCATGGCACGCCTGGAAGATTTGAAACGCGTTGATATTTGAGCATAAGACTCCAAATGCAGATATTGGTGTAGAACAGATAAAGATCAGTCATGGATGATTTTGCAGGCGCACAATTAAATTGAGAAAGTGATCTCGTAAGGTAACTGGTGTAATACGCCTGAATTATGCATCAAAAAATGAAGAAGAAGAAGAGCAACAAAGCCGAAATTTATATGAAAAGGATGGAATTCTTACCGAGGAAGAAGAAGATCGGATCGCGAGAGAGTTCCTCCTTTAAATACTTCTGCATTGTAAACATCCTTGGATGTAAGAGACCCAAATTTTGGAAAAATTGTAAATAGGCATTATATACTACCCCTGTTCTACTAAAAAGTTGCGAGCTTTAAAAAAAAATGTGCTTTTATAAGAAAGTTATAAAGTGTTTGCAGTGGGGACTTTACGGTGACAAAAGTTAAAAAAGTAGTATAACAAAATGAATATAATATGGGAAATTTTTTTACTATTTTGATATTATCGATTTGTATATAGACATAATTATATTAAAAGTAAATTTTTAAATATTTACAAAATTAAATCCGCCTTAAGTCTCTCAGGAGCTACACCAAGATAACTTTTGGTTTTTTGGAGCTTTTCCACCGCTAAAAGCCAAAATCGCAAACAATATAAGAGGAGTTTCTGCAATTAAAAAGTCAAAAGTTACTTTTGAGAAGAAATTGCAAACAGGATCTTATTATACACCAACATCGTGTTACATTTTGTAAAATAAATTATTTGATATGATCACCGTAAAAGAGATGCTAGAGTGACATAATTATTTCCAACATAATTATGTCACCAATCAAACGATGTCGCACCATTGCCCAAAAATTGAAAGGGTCGTCAGTTATGTTTGGAGAGAGAAAATCCTTCTACAAAATACAACAGCATTACACCTCATTTGTGAAAAAAAAGCCAATTGGGAACAAGGCAAGCTAGAAATAATTATTCATTTGGTGAAATAAATTATAGTGGCGCGCCGCCATAAAAATCTAAAACCAAATTTTAAGGTCTAAATGTATAAACCCTAGGGCTAAATGCATAAACCCTAGGGCTAAATTCATAAACCCTAGGGCTAAATATTTATTTTTAATAAGCCGCCGTAAAAATCTAAAACCCTATTCTATAAATTCTCAGGGCTAAATTCATAATCCCTAGGGCTAAATATTTATTTTTAATATTAATATTATGGGGATTTCGCCGCCGTAAAAATCTAAAATCTATCCTATAAATCCTAAGGATTTTTTTTGGATAAGTTATAACCCCTAAGGGTTAAATGCATAAACTATAGGGCTAAATTCATAAACACTAAATAAACTATAATTTATGTATTTTCTATTAATATTCATTATAAATATTATATAATATATATATATATTAGATTATATTTAAAATGTGTATATCTATTTTATAGCTAATTTTTGTAATAGTGACGGAATTTATTTTTGCCAACTGACAATGAGAACTGAGGTGGGGTCCAGCAATTCGATTTTTGGAGTTTTACTACGTCGTTTTGCAAAAATTGGCCCGTATCTTCGAGCCAACCCCATTTCCCAATACGGTAATATTTTTTTACTTAATATTTGTATGCATCCAGACAAAAAAAAAACGTAGTTGCTTAACCAAAAAGAAAAACATAGTTTAATCACCATTCATTGAACACACACTTTTTCTTCTTTCTTGGCCAGCTGGTTCGATAATATAATAAATACCTCATGGAATCGTCACGTCTCGTCGTTTTGCAAACTTCCAATCTGCTGGCCGGCGTCGGCATGGTCAGACCATCCTCTTCATCACCAATAAAAATAAGGTAACTTTTTCCCCAGTTTCGATGCAATATTGACGATACACTAAACCAAAACAGGGAACAGAGAGACCGTGATGGATGCACTCAGAGTCTCAGACTCTCGCTATAAAAATATAATATGTGGGAAACCCTAGCAATCCTCTGATTCTGTATTGTTTTTTCCCCTTGTCTCAGGCCATCCATGGCCGCCTCGCCCGGCAATAGAAATGGCCCCCAGCACCATCGCGAGTCATTCCACAAGTTCTTCGAGGGATGGTTAGTTGAGCAGAGCCGGGATCTGGAGGAGTTGGTGTCTGCTTCAAAAGGGTACGAGGAGACAGCGCAGGAACAGAATGGACGTACGGATAGCAGGCCCATACGGGACTTAGTGGACCGTGTCATGGAGCATTACGAGCACTACTACAATACCAAATCCAGGCACGCAAAGAACAATGTCCTCCCAATGTTCAACCCACCGTGGCTCAGTAGTTTGGAGGATGCATTCCTATGGATCGGCGGATGGCGGCCCAGCACGGCCTTCCACTTGTTGTATTCCAAATCTGGGTTGCAGATGGAGGCCAAGCTGGGGGAGCTGATGAGGGGCATACACACCGGCGACTTGGGAGACCTGTCGCCGGGACAGATGATGGCTATTAACGAGCTGCAGATGGAGACGGTTAGGGAGGAGAGGGAGATAAGTGAGAAGCTGGCCAAGTTGCAGGAGAAGGTGGCGGATCCGCCGATGGTGGAGGTGTCGAGTTTGGTGACCCAGATATTGAGAGCAGGAGAGGAGGAAGGAGGTGGCAGCACCGGTGAGAAAATGGAAGCTGCACTGGCGCCCAAGGAGGCAGGTATGGTGGAGATGCTTCAGAAAGCGGATGGTTTACGGATCAAGACTCTGAAGAATGTGATCCAGATTCTGAGCCCGCTGCAGGGTGCTTACTTCTTGATTGCGGCTGCTGAACTGCACTTGAGAGTACATGAATGGGGAAGAAAGAGAGACGAGCGACAACAACAATAAGCAGTAGTAGTAGTTCATGTATCATGTATGTGTTGGTTTAATGCTAGGGGAGTGGAGTTCAGGTTGTGTTCAACTTTTTTGTGTTTTCAATAACAAGAAGACTTAGTTAGCATCATTCATCGATGAAACTCTGAATTGAGTGCAATGCAAACTCGATGATGGATACTCGATTATTCCAACTAAAACCAAAATCTGATGTTACGCTACAAGGATCCTTCACTCTTCATACACGAGAAGAACCTAACAAGGAAGGAGAGAAGAGTAGTACTTGTTGTTCATAGCTCGTCCTTGACAGAGTCATCTACCTGTGTCTTCTCGGGTTCTGCAGACTCGGAGATCGATTGGCCCGGCTTGTCCCGATGCTCATCGATGAACTTAATGATGTCCTCCTTTGTTCTGTCACCATCGTACTGAGACAGCTCCCCGCTTGCAGATCTGAAGTAGACGGTCGGGAATCCTTGAACTTCAAAGGTAGCTTTGGGGACATCGTTGGCAGTTGCATCCTGGAATCAAGTTTTAAAGGTTAACACAATGTGGGAATATATATGGTTGTTCACAGAAGATGTCAAAAGGAGGTGCCCTTTATAAGATTTCAGTTGGCATAAACGCATTGCAATGCACTATGGAAAATCTTACGAATTTAGCTATTATAACGTCAGGATCCTTTTGATAGGAGATGGCAACTTCTTCCAAAATTGGAGCTAACTTCTGGCAGTGTCCACACCATGGTGCATAGAATTCTAGCAGAACTGTGGGAGAAAGAGATCACCATTAGTTATAGCACAACTCTTTTCAACCATAATATTGTCCTGTAGAAATGATAGGATTCTTTTTTATTTTTAGTTTTTGATGGGTAATGCTCGGGGATTTGAACCGGTGGACCTGTGAATACTGTGACAACTAGCACAATCCCTCTGTGATGGATTCTTTTTCTTCCGAAAAGTTTCAAATTGACAGATGTAGGTAACGAGTATTGAGTTGATCATCAGAAATATTATGATGGATGAAGAAGACAATACCATTCTTTCCCGAGTTGATAACAACATCTTCAAGGCTATTACGAACCACCACCTTGACAGGTTCATCATTGACTTCAGGAATGGGCTCTGACTTCACGAATGGCTGCAGTAGTCCCTCCTATGACCATTGCAATGAAAAAAACAAAACGTAAGATTAAGTCTACGCTTATAGCATTTAGCAGTCCCTCCTGATAAGACTGGTTTTGCAAGATGCTTGAACCTTCATAAGAAGATAATAATAATTCAAGTAGGTACCGCATAATCCTTCACCCATGGAGCAATCTGATCTGCCTCAATGTTTGTATTCAGATATTTCTCACCATCAGCTTTCTGTATGACAAGTGCTGGTGCCTGTTCCAGTTGGAGACCGAAGAACTGCAATTCAAAGAGTTGTTGAATCAGCAACCCCATTCGAATAAAAGAAGAGAGAACGAATAACACGACAAGAAAAAAGAGTATGGAAAGAGGGAAAAACCTGGAAAGCATTCTGAGCAGAATCCACATCACCTAACAGAAAAGTTAAGCTCTTTCCTTTGTAAAGGGTGGCAACGCTCTTATACTTGGGCTCAAAAGTATCCTTCTCTGTGCTGAAGTTGACAAACAGCATAGCCTGTACACAGTTTAAGTCAAATGGGAAAATAACATTTCATGCAAGTACAAGAAGACCACGGAAACAATCTTCCCATCCAGTTGAGGGGTGGGGTATGATTGCGTACATTCTACCAGACCTTGTCTAGGGACGGGATTTAGTGGAAATGCTTGGTTTGGTTTGGTTATGCAAGTACAAGAAAGATAAGCCAAGAAGTTAATAGAACAATGATTTTGCACAGAACCAATAAAATGCATCTCTATATTACTCCCTGAGTATAAATAGTAAACCGAAAGCCTCATTCAAATGTAACACTTCCTTCAAGTGTCAACGGAAAAGGTAGATTCCACTGCCATACTGAGTTATTCATATTAGTACTTCTTTTGATACACAGAATTAAATAGCACCTTATCCTTGGAGCTTTCGAAGAATTTGCTAATATAAGGGTGATTACTAGGATCACTGTTCCAGATTGTCACAAACGGGACAGCGGATTCTTGAATGAAGTTCTCCAATGCTTCGACTTGAAAATCCTGAAACCAGATATACATAATGCAAGTTTTTATTTAGTAAAAGTTGCCAAGGTCAGCATGGAAAATAGTGGATAACCTGCAGAGGGAGGGATATAAAAGAGAAATGCTAGATATACTTAATTTTAGTAAAACAACGTCGTTTTGTTTAAAAAATACATATTTTATGGCACAAAACGACATCGTTTTATACATTGTACTTAATTATATATAAAAAATTAAGTACACTTAGCATTTCACGATATAAAAAGCACCGGAGTTTACCTGTGAATCCACAAACGCCTCATCAAAAGGTTTTAGAAGGCGAACAGTAGGGCTACTGACTGGTTCACCCCGAGGGATGAGTTTAGCATCAAGGGTATGAACAAAACCATAGTCTGACCTCATCTTTTCTGCTAAAGCTGTAAAATTCTCATACTCCTCCCCTGATAATTTTGGAAAAACTCCAACCTAGTGCACAAATACAAAAATAAATCCCTCCAGTAATCAAATGAGAAAAAAAATAACGAGAATTTTTTTAAAAATGAAATTAACTGACGATGATAATTTTTTTCTCATCAATAAGATTGGCAGCATCTTCATCAGATTTAATTTCAGTTGAAGCAGGACCAAGTTGTCTCTTCAAGTACTCAGCAATTCCCTCACCATCACGAGGGCCTTTGTACTCCTGAATGATCTTTCCACCATTTCTCAAGATTTTAAGGGTAGGAAAACCTTGGATCTCAAATTGAGTGGCCAGTTCCCTGTTTTCTTCCTCATTTGCGTCGATTTTGGCCAGAACAACGGGAGGTTCATGGTGAGACAATATAGAGGCAGCCTTTTCGTACTGAAAAGAAAAGTTATAAAGAACAACAGCAATCAATCAATACGTTTGCTCAACAGATAATTACTTACTCAAACTCCTTGTTTTCCTTATAAAAGGGGAGGGGGGATGTTTCTAGCATTAGAGAAGCAAATAGTATTACCTCCGGAGCAAGAGACTTACAATGTCCACACCTGTAGCATAAAGAAACAAAGAAATTTCACTTATCCAAATATAAGGATCTTTCTGATGCACGTCCAACAATACAGTATAAGATGCATCAATAATCATACATGACCGATCATATATTTCGCGAAACGTACACAGAGGAATGGATTGCGATAATGATTTTAAAATAGGAATGCGCAACTGTCGGAATCACAGAGAAATAAACGCCAACAACCATAGTTTATGTAAATCAGCACAGGATATCATTGGCGGCCTAAACCACCGTCCGGCATAGCCGGATAGGAAAGAAGAAAATTAACACATACACGTCAAAACAATAATAAATCAACCCAGTACTTTCAGCAAAAAAAAAACGGACAAATTACGTGGACATTGAATTGCAGCCACATCAACATACCAAGGAGCGTAGAATTCGACAACGATGAAGTCGTGCTTGGACACGATTTCCGAGAAATTCGAATGGTCCAAAGTCAAAACCTTTTCCGCCTCCTCCGCGACCACCGCCGCCGGCGATGGACTCAGGAATGCAACAGCTGCAAGCAAAACCATCAGAATCCCACTCCAATCCCTGCGTTCCATCTCTCTAGATCCCACGAATGTAGCCAGAGACTTTTGCATGTGAAATGTGAGATAAATCAGACACTGAGAGCGAAGCGAGTCGCCGGATCATATATACGGCTACTGGTGCGCCACGTTGAGGAAGACGGTGACGTGTCTTTCATTTATTTGATGATGAGACGTAGTAGATGTGGCCAAGAGGTTTTGCTTTAGGCTTTAAACTGGATGTTATTGTAAATTTTTTTAGATATTATTGTAATTAATGGTCAAACAAAAGGTATTAATTATTTTTTTCAAATGATTTTTAAGATTATGTCTTAATTAAGATGAAGTTATTTTCCTTTTCGCGAATTTTCTTTTTTGACAGAGGAAAATGTGTTGACCATATTAATTCAAAATTAACATTTAATTGATTATTAGGCTAATTTAATTGAAGCTATGATTCTTGTCGTTGTATCATGTATCTAGTGCCTCGTGCACGCCTTTCGGATGTTTTGCTTATTTGTCGAAGGATGTAAAAGTAATTTCGATTAGACATTAATTTGGCCAGAATTAAAATATAATAATATAAGGATTTCAGAATCACTTTAAATTTTAGTTTCTATGATTAAGGCTTACCAAAAACTTTATACTAAAAATTTTGTACAATAAAATCTAAACTTGCGTTTGTACTTCAATTTTTTGGACGAAAAGTGATGTAACATCTATATTATGACGCATCTCTCAATTTTATATTTTAATTTTCAAAAAAAATAACGTTTTGTTAGGTAGGTAAGTTGGGAGAAATACTCTCACCCTTTCCCGGTATTCGAGAGTTTTTTACACTCCCGACTAATCTAGGGAGTCTCCACCCAACCCAAAAGCTCCAATGAATTAGGCCTGGCCAAGCGCTTTTGCTGGGGCATGAACTCAAGACCTCGTATTCAAAAGTTCACCTAATTGCCACAAAAAAAACGTGTTAAATTGATGCACATCCTTCTTATCATATAACCTTTCAGCATGAAAGTATTATTTTTTATTTATTTATGAGCGATTGAGCGTGAAAATATTATTTGTAGAAATTACAAATATTCAACTCATTAGAATATTTTTAAAATGACATTTTGAATGTTTGTTTCTTCCCAGTTCCCATTCACATGTTTCATGGGCCGACAAGTTCCAAGATAAACTAGCACTAGCAGTGTCTCTCTGCACCTTCAAAACATGAACTCACAAGGAGCTCTAGCTCTTAATAGTAAAAACATGCTGAGTTTAGCAGATACAGTTTACTACACAAGCCAATACATTGCTACGAGTGCCCCCGTCTATCAAAAAGATTTTGTGAGTGCATCATGATCAAGCAATGACAAAAGGTGTTCATCACAACAAAAAGGTTCATCTAAAAAAGAAAGAGAAAGGGGGGCACACTAGGTCTAAACCTGTCTTCAGTTTCATTCTTCTGGCAACCTTCTGATGCATCTTCTGCGTTTCTAGTTGGATAGTTAGCATTTAAACAGGCATGCGCCTCTTCCTCAACCTTCCAGCAATACTATCAGGGGACGGTTCAATACGAATGCGCTTCTTCAGGGTTTGAGGTGATGTTTCTGGTGCAACAACATCCTTACTATCGGAAGCATTAGTCTCGTCTGTCTTCATTTCAGTAGTTTTATATCCTGAGCCCTGAAATAAATTCACCAAAATGTCGCCTTCTTGGTCTTTGTTGCCCTCAGCAGCAATTTTGCCGGGATCATGCTTCAATGCACATTCAGCTTGATCATTCAACTGGGTAGCAAGAGCAGGCTCCTGCAAAGGCTTAGGTCCACCTTCTGGTGGTATAATATCAGTTCCAAATTCATTAGCTGTTTCCGGAGGAAAATCAACACCACTGGATTCAGAAAGATCACCCTCTTCTTTGGTTAATTCAGTGTCTGGAAATTGCAGGGATTGTTTGGCAGAAACAAGCACTTTAGTGTCCGGAGGAGAATCAGCACCATTGGATTCAGAATGACCACCCTCTTCTATGGTTAATTCAGTGTCTGAAAATGGCAGGGATCGTTTAGCAGAAACAGGGACTTTAGTGCCAGTATTTTTATCTGAATCCATTACATGTCGCTGTGTTTGGACAAGATAATGGGCGACCGACTTGTAGCCAAGTTGAGAGATCTGAATGACAGTACAGCTTGTATTAAATATTGGTCCTCTTTGCCATTGGTAAAACTTAAAAGAAAGACCTAAAGTGAAAGGAAAGTTTCTCAACTATACCTTCCTGTAGAGAGTTCCAGTAGGAGGCCATCCTTTCGCTTGCCTGCAAAAGCTGCAGTTGCAAATATCACGACAACAAGGGCATGTCCAGTTAGGATTTTCAATCGCTTCTAGCACGTGTTCCCCATACCTGCACCCAAATTTTGTTCTTCAAGGATCCTTTGTTTAATTTAAAAATTCAAATATAGCTCAAAAGTAAAGCTTAGATTAGCCAATGTATGAAATTATTAATAGCTCCTAGTATACCACTGTGCGTGCTTTATTGCACACGAATCCAGCAGATACCATTGATGGAACGGAGATACATAAAATACGAATTCAATTCTACGAGGAAATCACATTGCAAGAAGATGAAAGCACAAACCAAATATTGCATGACATTGTATAAAGCATATTATTAGCTGCAAACGGCAATTTCATATCTTGTTGTAAGGGTACCTCATATATAAGCAATCTCCACAGAACTGTCCACGACGAAAGTTGCATTTTCTGCAGTGTGTATGATGACCAAGTGTTTTTTGCCTGATACACATGGAGACTTTTAAAATATGCAAAGCAAGAAGGGAGACCAAATTCCTAATAGAGAGACAGCAAGAAGCCAAAAGGTAGATGACCCTTACCTGCACTGGTGGCAGGTCTTTCCCTGTATGGGATCATAGATTCGCTTCCCGTCTTTTCCATATCCATCAACAAAAAGTGTCCAGCTCCTTTCAGTGCCACCCAGCAATTTTTCATGTTCCTCGGTGTAAATTTCAGGCTTCGGTCCCCCTTCTCTCAGTAATTTTCTATACTCTGTAACGAGTTTACGTTTCTTTACAAACTCTGACTCCTCCTCTCCCAGCAAGGACCTATTTCTCGTAGCCAATTCGCAGTAGGTTACTGGTGTTGATTCCTGTAGTCTGTATTCCCGTGGCAAACGCAAATGGAATCAATTAATAAATAATAACCGGGAAAGGGTATGAAACATCTCGGCTCATTGATCGAATTATGCCACATTACCATGTCATCATTATCTCTATGCATATACATACATCCATGCCATGCCTACAAAATCATTTCTTCATACAGAGATCTAAACATAAAACTAGGCTCAAGCATTATATGATTGAAAATGCTATAAACCGCATTATTAATAAGCATCAAATAAACCCATAGAACATGCAATTTCTGGTACATGAGCTCCAGCCAGAATATAACCATTCCATCCCCGAAAAAAAAGATATCCATAACGGAAACCTAATCAAACACCTGGATGATCGGCGGACGATGACAGAATTCGAGAGAGGGGACGAATCCAGATCAATTTTTCTGCAAGAAGCTCTCTTCTGGACGGATTTGGGTGGCATGAGTTTCTGGGAAAGATTAAGGATCCCAAGCTTTTGCATCCTCTCCCTATTTTGTTTGATCCTCTCTTCTCTGGACAACTCGTACTCAGAAAGATCACCGACTTGCACATCTTTACCCGGAGTTTCTAGTTGCTGTGTTTGCTCTTCTTTAACTTTGCTCCTCAGTGTCACCATTGTTTCGTTTCTGCTGAGACGACGGACTGCGCGATTCAAATTCGAGCTGCGAAATGGGGATTGGGGTCCGTGCCCGAACTCCGAACTCTGAAGGAAGACATCCACGTTCCAACGGTCGAAATGAGGAAAGTGACCAATCGCTGAATTTGGGCTTGGGCCAACATTAACCATTAAATACGAACCAGGCCCGCTGAGTTAATACCAGCACAGACAGTTACATGCCCCACTTCAATTTAACCCAATTTTTTTCTGATGAAGATCTTATGGTGCCGAACACTTACTATGGTGCTGAAATCTATTATTGGTCGTTGGATCTGTGTTTCAACGGCCGAGATAAGTGAAATGATTTTGGCCGTTGAAACACACATCCAACGACCAATAATAGATTTCAGCATCATAAGACAAAACTCGGCACCATAAGGTCTGCACCCGAAAATTACTCAATTTAACCCATCCCAATCTCACCGGTAATGCTACAGAGCACCATCTTTATAGCACACCACCACCATAACACCACCCCCATTAATGAGTAATGGATCCCACATACACACACCAACATGTGTGTGTGCTTACCCATTAATAGGGGGTGCTAAGAGGTGGTGCTTTATAGTGGGATCCCAATCTCACTCCTACTCACAAATATTTTTTGTGGGTCCCATCCAAGTGTGTGTGAGACCAACACTCATGTGTGTAGGAGTAGGATTGGGGTTTCGGGTTTTGTGTGTGTTTGTAGTGGGGTGTATCATTCCTCCAAACTTTTCTCATATATTGTACACTCTTGACTAGTTTTGTTGTTGCTACCCGTTGCCACTTACACAAATAGAGATGTTTTTTTGGATAAGTACTATGACATGAATATAGATCTGATTCATATAACTATGTGTCCGTTTACTAATGATCTATTTGGTGATGTATCCTATCCAGCGCATAGTGAATTATCGGACCATTTGATAGCAAGTGGATTAGGGAAGATGGGACCAAGAGTAATCCATAAGCCCAACCTAAACAGTTTACAATGTCAAATTTGACATTGTTCATGAATTATGCAATTCCTCCCAAAATGTTAGAATTTCTCTTGGCCAAATTGTCAAAATTATGACAAACGATTTTACCCTCATAAGTAATGTTAATTACAATAAGTCATATAAATATAGACAAATCGTATCTCCATTAATTTTGCTGCCACCAAATGCTTGATAGAATAATCTGTCCGCCACCAAATGCTTGATAGAATAATCTGTCCGCCACCAAATGCTTGATTTGATATCAGTCGTAAAAGCGGCACACATTCTATGGTATCAAATAGATAACAACGGATTACTACACTTAGTTATTATTCATAGTATTTTTCAAATACCACTGCTACCCCAAACAATTCAGTGTCCCGAATTATAATATGATAGGATGCATAATGAAACACACTATTGCATAATAAGTTAAAGTGTAATTGTGACATTGTTCATAATTCCGTGGTAGACCTCGTGACCGAATATTTGTTGGCCCAAATTTAAAAAAATGTGACAATGACTGAAATGCCCCTAATATTTTGTGGCCAATTTTCGACTGTGCCCTACCTTTTCGACTTCGTTGCTAAAATGCCCTGCCGCGCGGGTTGGAACCGCGCGGCAGGGTCTCGCGCTGATGCAAGCCGCGCGGACGTT
>JAOYMZ010017570.1:0-19169 GCA_025802335.1 Pinguicula primuliflora
GATTCAGAAGAACAAAAAGAATTGGGAGGTATGTGTTCCTATTGCAGAGTTTTCCTATAATCGTACCACACACACCATCACTTAGTACTCCCCATTTGAGGTCGCGTATGGGTTTAATCCACTCACCCCCTTGACTTGTCTGTGTTGCCTACTACTAAGATTCTTGATCTTGATGGCAAATGAAAAGCTGAGTTTGTGCAGGATCTGCATCGTACGGTGCACGAGAAAATTCTCGAGAAGAATGAGCATAATGCGTGCATGACCAACAAGCATCGAAAAATGCTTGTGTTCGAGCCAGGGGATTGAGTTTGGGTGAACTTTCGAAAGACTTGTTTCCCTCACCACACCAAGACCAAGCTGGATCTGAGGGGCGACGGGCCGTTCCAAGTGCTACGGCATGTGAATGACAACGCTTACGTGATTGACCTGCCAGGTGAGTACAATGTGAGTGCTGCATTCAATGTGGCTGACTTGAATCCGTTTGATGTTGCAGATGGTCGTGAACTCAATGTTTTGGATTCGAGGTCGAATTCTTCCCCGGAGGGAGGGTATGATGAGAGTTGATAAGCCGGCACCCGCCTTACTGATGATCCTTTGCGAGGGATGGGGGCCTAATGACTCGTGCACGGGCCAAGATGATGAAGGAAGCATTGAGCACGCTGCTGGAAGGTGTGAGGCAACAGGAGGAAGCTAAATTGGATGCAGGCAAGTCATGGATCAACATGATCACGCTGGTAGAAAGCCATGATGCGCTGGAGGAAGTCGCAGTGGGCGAGATGAGCCGCGGGCTCATTATCAAGTCAATAAATTAGGATTAACGTTTGGACTATTAGAGTTTATTATTTTGGTAATATTTTAATTAGGACTATTATTAGGATTCTTTGTTTCCTTAGAAGTCTTATTTTTCCCTTCTTGTAAGCCTATTTAAATGCCAAGTACTTGAGTAATTAGAGAAAGATTTTTGAAGATTATTACAAGCTTGAGAGGGATCTCTTTGCTTCTTGAATTCCTATTCTGAAGAGAACTAGGTTGCGTTTTCCTTAGGTGCATGTAAAGGTTGATTCTGCGATACCCGTATTTGTCGCAAGGTAGATCCTCTGGTAGGCATTCGGCTAATCCTCTGGTTTACATTCGTTTCTAGCGTAGCAATTGGCTAGGGGTTGATATTCCATGTTTGGTTGGGTTTCTACGGCATAATACGTTTCTTCCATCCCTTGCATTTTCCATCCTACGGATTCAGGCGAGAACAAGTTCCCGATTCTGTGTTATAATTCCGCATGCGTAAGAAATCACATCAGAGTAGCTTCAAACCATGCTTTCATTCACTAACCTATCACAAACAAACCAAGAATCTTTGGGTGTTTTAAACTAAACTACAAAGCTTTAAACACTAAACCTAACTTAACTAACGGAATCCATTGTTCTCAAGATTTCAAGTTGTCACTACTATTCACCTCAACAACAGCAAGATAAAGGTTTAACAAGGATAATAAGAGAGACTCAAGGCAAGGTATCTTGCCTCTTCATATTATCTAGACACGGGTTCATTCACCAAATGCTATTCTTGCTCATTCATGTCCATGGGATCTAAGCAACAGTTTATACTATAGATGAAGCCACACACTGTGTCTTGCAACACCAAGAGAATTTGGGTCTTTCAACCTCACGATTTGAGTGTTGAGAACACGGCAAGAATGTCATCACTCTCACCAAGGTCACAATGTAGTCTACCCCTTAACATGACACCTCGAGCTAGGGATCATCCCCCAAGGGAAGTGGTGTAATTGCCATTCTTGCCTCTCCTTCCTAGGTTCTCTTGTGTTAAGGAAGGAGTTCAAGGCAAGTGGAAGGCTAACCCACCGTGTGTGAACTAGGTCTTGCACAAAAATGAGGATAGCTACACTTGGTTCACTTTGTCATTCATGAACTCGAGCCTTCACCTCTATATGTGCCAAGAACACTAGCCATAACCGGTGACAAACACCAACCTCAAGATAGAGCTTATATTAACCGGTGGAAATACTCAGATTCTTGAAGAACATGGCAAAGCAACATAATGGAACAAGAGTATACCAAATAATTTACAAAACCCGCATCAATGTGTTACATGAGGAGGCTCAAACGAGCCTCAAGTCTTATGAAATTAGCTAATGCTTAAGGCATGATCTAGAATACAAACTAAAGAACCATGAAGGAGAGCCATCAAGCTCCAAGCTTTCTTCCACAACCCGAAGGTTTCCTTCTCTTCTAGACGCCAAGGGTTCCAAGAGTGAGAGATGATGAATAGTGAAGGCTTTTTCTCCTGTTGAACCTTGGCCGTGAGAAATGAAGTGGAAAATGACCGAGTTGTCCTTTGAGCATTCTTCCTTAATAAGCCACACCTTTTGCACTTAGGGTGAAAGATCTTGATGGAAGTATGACTTGTGGGTCCTATTAGCCTACAATTCTTGACTTTCTCCTTGGATATTTGTGTAGATCTCCCTCTTTGGTACAAATAACCTAAAATGAAGACATAAGCGTGATTAAGCAAATAAATGAGCATATATCTGAACATAAGTACAAGAATCATAGCAAAAATGGCATATAAATGAGTCTAGATTAGTGTATGGGCACATTTAAGTTCTCAATAGAAGGAAGAATGACAGAATGTATATGACATAACACAAGGACAAGAATGGCCAAATATAAGCATATGCCACAAGAGAAGGAAAATCACATTCATTATCCTATAAGTACATGTTCTCTAGCACCCTCTAAATATGGCCCTTTGGCTTGCCTTTCGCTTCATTTGTCGATTAATTAGACTCTTCAATCTCTCCCACATATCCTAATGTATGATCTTTTGCAATATTCTCAAACCAAGCCTCAACTCCATAACACTCATTCTTAAGAGGTTAGTGTATAGGTGAGGGGTCCTCTCTTGATGGAGTTGGAGTGAATCAATGGCCTCTCCTATTTGGCTTACATGTAACGTGGACAAATCCCCTAAATCCAACCTGAATGAGAGATCTAAACCACAACCTGCTCATGACTCTTGCTCATACATCAAATTGTTTCTTGAAGTATTTGGATGTTCTTGCTTCAGTTTTTTGGTGCTTTAGCTTCTCTGATTTTGGCCGATTCTTGCTTCTTGGATTCGCTCCAAGAATTTTAGTGATCATACACTTTTCTTCTACTGTTAGGGGTTTGATGTGTTTATACTCTATTGTTGCACCCTTTTTTGTTTTTTTCTACAAGAGTAGTAATCACTTCTTTTCTTTGTTTTCTTCAACCTTTTTGTTTTTAGCAGTAGCTAAATACCTCATAAATGTAATGCCAAGAGCAAGTATGTAGGATCCAATCATTCAGATCAAACTAAGGGCTGTGTCACTCCCTTTCCTCATAAAAAAATGATATGGAAACTTAGCTTCAGACATTACTCAACTCATGCACTCAACCTAACAAACCAATGAAGAGTCTAACTTCATCCCCCTCTTATGCATCATTAGCCATTCAAGCCAGAACTAGGAGGTATGCATAGATCACAATAACAAACAAAATACGACACATGGATAGGAAGGAGGGGATTCAAGCAAAAATTTGGCTCCAGCAGTAGCAGAATATAACCAATGGCTCAAGACAGTATAAACAGCAGCTTAAACATAGCATGAAAAGCATGTCAAGGTCTAATAGCAAAGCTATCCCCCACCCCACACTTTAAAATATCACTTGTCCTCAAATGTGAACAAAAATCATAACAATTTATAAGGGAAGGGATGAAGCAATACAACTTGATTACTGTTGTTTCTTTGAGTCCAATGGTGCTACTGGATTGCAAACTCTCTTCCTTGCTTGGAGTGGCTTCTCAAGGGGGTGTTTCCACCCCACACTTGAATCAAATGGCTTCCTACACATGTTGGTTCAAAAGCATCAGCAAAAACTAAACATAAATAGACAAAAAGTAAAAGATACCATGACTTGGGTTGCCTTCCAAGAAGCTCTAAGTTTATAGTCTTTAGATAGACTTCTTGCTTGTTCATCATTTACAACCCTATCCATGTTATGATGAGTCCTTGGATCCCCTCCTTGCTTTCAGCTGTGCTATTGTACTTGATTTCCTCTTTCTGGTAGGAGGCTGCTCTTTTAACCTAGGACAGTTAGCATCGGGATTCTGTTACCGAGAGCTTCCTTTCTCCAGAAGCTCAACATCTTAAGAATCACCAGGATCTTTGTAAGAAGGTACTGGTTCTCGTCATGGGTTGCTACAGACTTTAAGAGGATTCTGCATATATTGGAACCTCTTCCCTAAAGTCTCTTCATCCTGGTCATTAGTCAGGTTCTCCTCCTCTCAAACCCACATCGAGGATCTATCAGGTACTTCCTGTAGTCCTCATATATCATGCTATATTGTCCACTCGTTCTTGCAGCAAAGGTGCTTCCTAACTCATCAGGTAGCTTCTTTTGTTTCCCCTTTAGCTTCCTGCCTTGATAACTCTCCTTGTGATCTCCCATTAGCTGAATTAACTCTGGATACACTTCATAGATCACTTCAGCTACTCCAGCCTTCAGCTTCAACTCTCCCCTTTCCATATCAATAACAGCTCCACTGATTTTGAGGAATGGTCTCCAAAGAACAATAGGAGTATAAGGATCCTCGATCATATCCAAGATGGTGAAATCCACTAGGAATGGGAGCTTCTCTATTGTGATCATCACATTCTTGATCTTTCCTTTGGTCTCCCCAAGAGAATTATCAGCTAACTCCAAAAGTTGGCCAGTAGGAATATGTTCTCTCAATCCAAGTCTCTGCACAAGTGAGTAGGGCATTAAGTTTATGCTGGACCCTAAGTACACAGTGCATTATTGAAAAAGAATCCTTCAAGGGAAATAGGGAGAGTGACACTCCATGGATCCTTGAGCTTAGGAGGTGCCTTCTTGGTAATCAATTCAGAACACTTTAATGTCACCCAAAGGGTGTTGTCTTTCTTAACTCTCTGAACATATGGTTCCAACTCCCCTTCAACTTCTGCTCTCACACTTTCCAGTTCATCCAACACATCTTTCCATCTTATATTCATCTCATTGAACTCAGGGAGCAGATCTTCAATTTCTTCCTCAACTGGTTGGAGTGGAACTTCATCAGAATCTGACTCTATCTCAATGACTTCTACTATCTCAGATGCAGATGGTTTAATCACAACAGATGATGCCTGAAATGCTTCAATCTTCTTCCCTGATCTCAGATTGCTAACTTGGCAGCTATCCCTTGGGTTATTCCCAGTGAAACTTGGAAGAACACCCTTCTGCCTCTCCTGCATATGCTGGGCTAGCTGACCAACAGTATGTTCCAGATTCTTGAGAGCATTTGTTGACTCTGATGACCCGAATCTATTTTTGAATGGATATTCTTTGTTGAGATAACTGCTTGAGCATCTCAGCATGATCTCTTTTCATCTCTTTTATGGCAGCCATCTCACTATCCCTGCTCCTTGAGGCATCTGTGTTGCCATGATATTGTAACTGGTTCTCAGGTCTTGGAGCTGGAGGTTGTAAGAGATGAGAGTTCAGAGCTCCATTAGGGTTATTCCATGACAAGTCAGGAGCTTCACTCCTCCTAAAATTGTTGTTATATCCACTCTGGTTCCATCTATGTTGAACATAATTAAGCTGCTCAATGTCAACTTGAGAGCTCTCTTTATAGTTGTTCATATGGTTAGCTCATCCACACAACTGGCAGGAAGGTTGCTACACCACAAAGGCTTGGGTAGGGGTTGGGAATCTTTGACACTGCTAGACATATTGCTTAACTTGTTGGCCACAGGGCTGGTGATGATGAGCATACAGCTTAAGACTACCTTGAATGGATGGTTACTAATTTAACTACTGAACAGGAGGATTGAATTGTTGATGGTTTCTTGATCTAGGCTCCCATTGGGCTACTTGAGCTATCAAAGCTTGCACAGCCGCAGCTGAGCTCTCACTCTGAGATACATTCATGACAGATTCACTTCCTCTCCTTGCTAACCTATCCACTGACCACTCGTAGCAATTTTGGCAAGAAACTCCAAAATATCAAATGCTTCATTAGATGACTTCTTCATGAAAGTCCCACCTGCAGCTGCATCTACATCCCTTCTAGTGTCTTGATTAAGTCCAAAGTAAAAGGACTGAATCTGCCTCCATGGATCTAGGCTGTGGTTGAGACAACTCCTCAAAGTTCTTGAAACACTCCCACACTTCATAGATTGTTTCAGAATGCATCTGACCAAATGTTTGGATCTCATTCATGATCCTAACAGTTCTGGAGGGAGGGAAAAAGTGAGTGAGGAAGGCCTTATGAAGCTCTTCCCAAGTACGAATGGAATCAGAGGGCAAGCTATGCAACCACTCTATAGCTCTATCTTTCAAAGAGAAGAGAAACAATCTAAGACGAATGACTTCTTGATCTACTCCATTGATCTTAATGGTGTCACACACCTCTACAAAAAGCATTAAGATGACTACAAGGGTTTCTTGTCTCAGCCCCGCCAAAAGTAGAATAGGTTTGCATCAACTGGATGGTAGATGGCTCCAACTCAAAGTTGTGAGCCACAATCACTGGCCTTCTGATGGAAGGAGCCAAAACAGCAACTTCAGGCATGGCAAAATCTTCCATGGGTCTATCATTGGCATGAAGAATGAGATCATTCTCAGCCATAGTGTTCTGATCTTCAAAGACTTGCTCAACTTCAACTTCATTATATTCAAACTCTTTTCCAACAACTTCTGCTGGCAAAATAGGATCACTTCTTTCAATTCTAAGAGCTCTTCTTGCAACTCTTTCTTCTCTACTTCTTCTTTGCTCTTGGGAGTTAGGATTCACCTAGAGTTTTTAGGATTCACCAAGGGTTTAATCATAAACTACTTGCAAACAAGAAAACAGTAGGTTAGGTAAACAGAAAACAAAAATACAATTAACAATGCAGTAGAAATAGCAACTAAAAGCATGAAATGGGGTGCTACTCCATGTTAACGGTGTCAAAAACTTGATAGGATGCAAATGCACACTGTCAAAGTAATACTCTACTGGCAAGCAGAGGTCATTCTTCCCAAAGGAGCAGCTTCAAACCATGCTTTCATTCACTAAACTATCAAAACCCAACCGAGAATATTTGGGTGTTTTGAACTAAACTACAAAGCTTTAAACACTAAACCTAACTTAATTAATGGAATCCATTGTTTTCAGGGTTTCAAGCTGTCACTACTATTCACCTCAACAACAACAAGATAAAGGTTTAACAAGGATAAGAAGAGAGACTCAAGGCAACATATCTAGCCACCTCATGTTATCTACACACGGGTTCATTCACCAAATTATTCTTGCTCATTCATGTCCATGGGATCTAAGCAATAGTTTATACTATAGATGAAGCCACAAACTGTGTCTTGCAATACCAAGAGAATTTTGGTCTTTCAACCTCACTACTTGAGCGTTGAGAACATGACAAAAATGTCATCACTCTCACCAAGATCACAATGTAGTCTACCCCTTAACATGGCACCTCGAGCTAGGGGTCATCCTACAAGAGAAGTGGTGTAATTTCCATTCTTGCCTCTCCTTCCTAGGTTCTCTAGTGTTAAGGAAGGAGTTGGAGACAAGAGAAAGGCTAACCCACCGTGTATGAACTAGGTCTTGCACAAAAATGAGGATAGCTACACTTGGTTCACTTTGTCATTCATGAACTCGGGCCTTCACCTCCATATATGCCAAGAACACCAGCCATAACCGGTGACAAACACCAACCTCAAGATAGAACTTAAATTAACCGGTGGAAATACTCAAATTCTTGAAGAACATGGCAAATCAATATACAGGAACAAGAGTATAGCAAATAGTTTACAAAACCTGCATCAAAGTATTACATGAAGAGGCTCAACCAAGACTCAAGTCCTATGAAATTAGCTCATGCTTAAGGCATGAGCTAGAATACTAACTAAAGAATCGTAAAGGAGAGCCATGGAAGGTAGAAGATGATCGAGCTCCAAGCTTTCTTCCACAACCCGAAGGTTTCCTTCTATTCTACCAAACAAGGGTTCCCAGAGTGAGAGATGATGAATATTTAAGGGTTTTCCTCCTTTTGAACCTTGGTCGTGAGTAATGAAGTGGGAAATGACCGAGTTGCCCTTTCTTATGTGTATAAAGAATTTATCTCTTGTCCTTTGAGCATTCTTCCTTCATAAGCCACACCTTTTGTATTTAGGGTGAAAGATCTTTATGGAAGTGTGACTTGTGGGTCCTAGTAGCGTATAATTCTTGACTTTATCCTTGGATATTTGTGTATATCTCCCTCTTTGGTACAAATGACCTAAAATGAAGACATAAGCATGATTAAGCACATAAATGAGCATATATCCGAACATAAGCACAAGAATCATAGCTAAAGTGGCATATAAATGAGTCAAGATTAATGTATAACAGGGCTCATCAGTTTCATCAAGTTTAGTTTCATTTAAGTTCATTAGTAGTTTAGTCAATCCAAACTATTGTGTTTTCGGTTACCTTGATACTATGTTAAGAGTTGAGCAGGTTTTATCCTACTTCCATAGAAAATGATCTTTACTCACTAAAGTAAAGATACTGCTTGAGACCGTGTGCACTTGCACGAGTACATATTCTATCCACCAAAGTTTTGGCATCGTGTCCGGGGAGTAGCACCCCATACATACTTTTAATTTGCAACATAGTACCTTTGTTAAATGTTTTGTTTGTTTTGAGTTAGTTGACTCAATTGGCTATTCGGATTGTGCAGGTAGTTTATGTGACAGTCGTTTGGTGCTGCTCATAACACTTGTGATCAAATGATGAATAAAGAGTTGAGAGCAATCAGAAGAGCTCAAAGGTTTGAGTAGAATTTGCAAGAGGAAACTGTTGGAGATCTCACTTCTGATTTGGAAGAAGGCTTTGAGTTAGATATGGAGAATCAAGACCTCATTCCACATGATGATTAATTGCCTATTGAGGCATTTTCCATGTCAACAGCAGCTGAAGTTGCCCCTCCCATTAAAAGACCAGTTATTCAGGCTCATAGCTTTGAGCTAAGGCCAGCCACCATACAATTGATGCAGTCCCATTCCTCATTCCCAGGTTAAGAGGCCAACAATTCTTGCACACTTACAGATGCTTTCTTGGAAATCTATGATACGGTGAAGGTGAATGGAGTAGACTAAGAAGCTATCCGTTTGAGATTGTTCACTTTTTCTTTGAGAGACAAGGCTAGGGATTGGCTTTATAGCTTAACCCCTGACAGTATTCGGACTAAGGATGATCTGTGGAAGGCTTTCTTAACAGACTTATTCCCACCCTCAAGGACAACAAGGATTATGCACGAGATTCAGTCTTGTAGAGAAAGGAATCAAGAGAATATCTATGAGGCATGGGAGAGATTTATGGGCTTGTTAAGAAACTGTCCTAACCATGATGTGCAGAACTAGAGATAAATCCAAGCCTTCTACTTTGGATTAGAGCATAACACCCGGAGTGATGTTGATAGTGCAACTAATGGCACTTTTATGAAAAAGAGTTACAACCAGACGCATGCTCTGTTGGAAACTCTGGCACAAAATTGTTATAAGTGGCCAGTTGATAGAATCACAAGGAGAGGAGCTCCTCAGATGCAAGGAGATAACAGGATTGTTGTGCTTGCTGCAGCTGTGAAGGAGATGTTATCAAAGTTTGATCAAATGTTTCCAAGTGCAAAGTTTCAGCAACCCCCTCAAGCATATACCATTCAGGCCCCAGTTTGTGAAGTTGTGGAGGTGCTCATCATCTTAGCCACTGCCAAGATGCAGCACCATAGGTTGATATGGAGCATCTCCATTATGTGTTGCAGCAAAGAGGCTACCAAAACAACTATAGGAAGAATGATGCCCTTGGGTTTTAATGGAGCAACCCTCAAGGAGCATTGAATTCTCATTTGATATTTTCTCCTAAGATGCAGTACCAGCAGACCTCTAATGCACCCAAAAGCCATGAGAATGATCTTATTTCTACTCTACAAGAGAAGTCTCAGAAGCGTGCAGACACTTTGAAAAGGCTTGAGAAGAACACAGAAACTCTCACTCAGTTAGCTCAAGTTAATCAAAACTTCATGGGAGAGACTAAGGCTGAGCTTAAGGATCAACAAGATGTCATCTAGAATCAGCAAGTCACATTGTAGAAGTTGTAGAGTGCTATTGGTCAACTAGCTGCCCAAATGCAGGAGAGACGGAAGATTGCTCTACCTAGTTTCATGGAGAACAATCCAACAGAGAGTTTGAAAGTAATTATTTTGAGATCTGGCTGAGAGATTGAGGAGCCCCAAGCACCATCAGTTGTTGGTCTCCCCAGTTGAAAAAGAGAAAGGAGTGGAGAAAGCTGTTGAGAAGGAGAGTAAGAAACTACGGCTGAAGAAGAAAGACATGTGGCATGAAAGGGACATCACCCCTGAAGGATTTAAGAATGCACCTTATCCTCAGAGACTTGTGAAGTCTATCTTGGAGCAGCAATATAGGAAGTTCTTGGAAGTCTTTAAGAAGTCACAAATTAATATCCCCTTTGCTGAAGCATTGGAAAAGATGCCAGCATATGCGAAGTTCATGTAGTACATCCTTACACACAAAAGAATAGTGGATGATGAGGGCACCATTCCTTTGATTGCCGAGTGTTCTGCTATCCTCAGCAAATAGATTCCTCATATGTTGGTTTATCCAAGGAGCTTTACAGTTCCTTGTTTTATTGGGAATCAGTTATTTGAAGGAGCTCTATGTGATCTTGATGCAAGCATCAACTTGATTTCATATTCCATCTCGCAGAGATTAGTCTTGTAGAGCCTTAAACCGCTAGAATTACACTCCAAATGGCTGACAAATCTTTGAAGAGGTCGAGGGGAATAGTGGAAGATGTTTTGGTGAAGGTAGATAAGTTTTACTTTCCAATTGATTTTGTTATTTTGGACATGGTGGAAGACAAGGGATTTCCAATCATTCTGGGCAGACCTTTTTTGAGGACTGGAGGTGCATTGATTGATTTGAGAAATGGAGAGCTGAAGTTGAGGATTGAAGATTAAGAGGTGTGCTTTAATGTATACCCCTCCATGAGACTACCCTAGGACTTCACTCATGAACCTGATCAGTGCAATGTTGTGGAAGTGGTTGAGGAGTCATTTTTAGAAGAGTTAGCATGTATGAAGGATGCATTGGTCGCCTGCTTGACTATTAAGCAGATAGAGGTTCTTCAAGAGCTTGAAGTGATTCAGAATGCTCAATATATGAAGGATAGAAAGTCATGGAAGTCGAGAGGGCTGAATTCTTTGGGTGAGCATCCCCCTCCTCTACAGAGTTCACTTATATCGGCTGCTAATCTGAAACGGAAACCACGATCAAAGAAGAAAATTTGGACAGTCTCTGATCACAAGAAGACTAGGAAAGCCAAGTGCTTCCTAGAGGTGGGATAAAGGGACTTAAGCCAATGTGAAGAAGTCTATCTAAGGACTATAAACGTAGAGATTCTTGGGAGGCAACCCAAGAAGGTAGTATCTGTTTTAGTTTCTTTCTTTAATTTTCTTATTCTCTTTTTGATGTCAAGTGCAAACAAGCTGAAGAAAAGACCAAGTGTGGGGTGTATCACCCAAAAGCAGAAGCTTCAAAAGAAGAAGAAGGTCATTAGCAAGAATTGCAGTAACTTCCACCAGGTTGTATTGCTCCAAAACCCCTTTGAGCATAAATTCTATGATTTCAGTATCTATTTAGTTCACTTGAGGATAGGTGAAGGTTTTAAGTGTGGGGTGAGGGATAGTAGTTGCAGTATTTCTTGTTCATCATGTCTTATGCCTACCATTTTGTTCATTTTGCCATGACTTGATGATTTTTGGCCCAAACATTTGCTTGATCATTCCATTTCTTGCTCGCTTACGTTCGGACGGTTAGATGTTTAACTAAGCATGCTCTTTTAGTTGTGGCTTTTGAAGCATATTTATGCCTATTTTTTGATGTTATTGAACTCTTAGTTGTATGAATGGACGGGTGCATGAGATTAGCAGTGAATCTGAAGTTGAGGTTCAAACTTATCTTTTAAGGAAGGGAGAGATGTTGCCTTTAGTTTGGTCTGATTAGGATGATCTTGGTGAAACTGCTTGTGACCATTTGACCAACATTGAGAGCCAGCTTAGAGTCAATTAACGAAGCTGAAGAAAGACAAAAATCGGAATGCTAAGGAAACTGAGAAAAGAAGTAAATAAGATCCCTTGAAATTCAAAAGAAGAAGAAGGTGAAGCTGAAAAGAAAAAGAACTTGAACCACTCCTTCATTACAAGTGAAGAGATTGGAAGTCCATAATTCAAAGAAAAAGGAGGTTTGGAGTAAATCCAAAGAGCCCAAAAGTTCAGCAAAACAAAGAGGAAGCTGAGCCATTTCATCAAGCTGAAGAACTGCGAAGTTCAATAGAAGAGAAAAACAGTTTAGTTGAAAAATGAAGAGAAGAGGCCATGAGCAGTTGAGCACCATCATCTCTTAAGAAGACTGGACATAAAGGACTGTCAATGTGTATGTAAGCCAAAATGAGAGGCCATTGATTCTATTCCAACTCCATCAAGAGGGGAACCATTCACCTAAACACTGTACTCTTATGAGTGTGATGGAGTTGAGGCTTAACTTGAGATTGCTGCGAAGGCTCGTACACTTTGTTAGAGGATAGATGGAAAAGGGTTTAATTCATCTCTAGAAAAAGCAGAACATAGGCTAGAAGGGACACACTTAGGAGCTGCTAGGAAAGTACTGAGAAAATGTATAGTGATGCATTCATCCCCTTACTCTGCCTCTTTCTAGTTGCAAGTTTTTATTTGATCTCACTTATGCATAGCACTGACAGCATACTACTCATTTGAATCATTTAGGTACATTTGATGCCTTGCTTCAAGCCATTCTTCAGACCAGACTCACCAATGAAATGGATGACACAGTCTTATCTTGAACCTTTTCATCATGCATACATGCTACACTGTTTTCATCTCTGGTAGCTTAGATTGATTATATTCTTGAGTACAATAATTGTGTAAGTGTGGATTAGTTGATAAGATCAAATTTAGTCATGTTTTGAGCTGATTTATAACACTACTTTTCATTATATAATGCTCTGAACACGTATATTTTGCCTAAATTGTGTTTATTTATGCTCAGTTGAAGAAATGTAACATTTGGCCATGTGTTATACAATTTCAAACCATCTAACACACATTTTGGCCACACATGGACGTGCAAGGGTCAAGCAGTCAAAGACCACACCGTTTGGGAAAGATCCAACAACCCTCAAAACATTCCTGTCCCTTGTATCGAGCATAACTTCCAAACGACTTCGAGGCTGTTTCATTAAGTTGACAGGGACGTAGACCTAAGAGTCCTATACAATTCATCTTTACACAAGAGAGACATTTGAGGCCGACCCAATTGAGTTTTGGAGGCTTTTATCATTCTGTGTAAAACGAAGATGCAATGTCATTCTTGTCCCTTGTATGGAAGATATATCACAAACGACTAAGAGGGCTAGGTTGTCATTTCACAGGGACGTATCCTTAAGAGTCCTCTACAATTCTTCAGGATACATGAGATGCAAAAGAGGATGCGAAGATCGAGTTTTAGCCCTTTTAGCCAGTTCAGGTAAAATAAAGACGCAATAACCAAACAGTCCCTTGTATTGATTGTATCTTGCAAACGACTTGGAGGGCAGCCTTTTTCTTTCTCAGGTAGCTTGCCCTAGAAGTATTCTACAAATCTCATTCACACATATCACACTATGGAGGCGGCGAAGATGGAGTTAGAGGCGATTCAAGCAAAATTGGTTATATCAGATCTTCCGGTCGATGAATCTTCTTGTAGCGAATTTCAACGGAGCTATGGCTGGATCTTCGGCTTGTTTTTTTATCTTCTCTAGCTCATGATTCAAGAATGAGATAATTTCTTAAGCTCAGGCTCAGTTGAGCTGTGTTGTTCTTTTTTCTAACTTGATTTTTTATGAATGTGTTGGATTTCCTTTTGAAGGATTTTTTATGCATGATATCTCATTTATGTTGGGGTGGCTTCCCTAAAAATGCAATCACAAGGATAAAGTTAAACACAAGCCACGCTAACATAGGGATGGCAACGGAGGGGTTAGAACCACCCCAGACCTGCCCCGTAGTTTAAACCAATTGCCCACGAAAATTTTTGCTTTGTAAGTCCGTTAAAGAATGAGACAGGCCCCTTCACACGGAAAATTTCGTGGCCCTGAACGTAATTGTGAAGTATATAAATCTGGATAAATTACTTCTCAATTCCGGTGTGGGACAGACTTTTTTTTTCAACTCTTAGCTCTGGGTGTAGAAACAGAAGGCTGACAATATTTCTCTTACCGTTGAATACATCACTTGGAAAAGCTTGAGAATGGCTGTTGTCCTTGAACTTGCCTAGAAGGAATCGGGTTGGCTACAATAGATGATGAGATATAAGAAAAGGAAGGCGTGTTGAATCCCTTCCCACGTTCAGGATTTACTCCCTTTTCACGAGCTTCCCGCAGGATTTTGTTCAGCACAATTGTTTTGCAAAACGCAAGCTTTCAATACATAAATTCAAAATTCAAACATTTGATTAGGGAAATAAAAGGTATTGCAATACAGAGGTGGTGGGGTTGAATATTTGCAGCTATTGATTTCCGGGAAGGAAGAAAGAAATGGAAATAAATTCCAATTGTGATTTTTTGGCTGTGTGATGTCCGGTCCTAACAAACTCCCCCGTTTTTGCGTTGTTATTGAAGGAATCATCATTCACACTTCTTGGGAGCTTATCGTCTCTCCGGGAAGGAAGAAAGAAATGGAAGAAAAATCCAATTGTTAGTGATTGGATGTGTAATGGAGTTGGTTGAAGGTTGGCTTTCCCGTAATGGCGTCCGTGCTCAACGAAGCTTCTTTTCAATTAAGGTGATGGATGCTTTGAACCATGTATTTGACGAATTTGGCAGAAGACAACTCATCCCTGGAAAATAAGGAAGAAGGGAGGAATGAAGGAGGATCCAAAAGAGGCAGAAAACTGGGGATTTCGACTATCTTGGATGTTGTGCCCATAAGAAATCTCGGAGCCCAGTACGTTGAAACATTCTCATTCTTCCCACACCGTTTGTGGAAGAATATTTGGTGATATTTAACTCTATAAAAAAGCCATCAACGTAAATAATTATATATATATATATAAAAATATAATTTTGTGTTGTATGATATAATACAAAATTAATATAGTTATAATTTTTTTTATATATAACGGGTCAGCTCTGGGGCGGGTTGCCCTGAACCTCAACACCAGACCCTGACTCGCCCCGTTATAAACCTCGGCCAAGGCCAAGCTCAAGATGGGCCTGGGCCGATCAAAGGAATGGCTGTTGGGCCCCCAACCTTACCATACAGATGGGAAATTCCTATTTCGCCCCATTCTCGTATGTCCGCATGAAGGGGTTGGGCTGGCTTTTCCATGGTCATGCAAGGCATTTCTTAAGGTGGATTATCCCTTGGCCAGGTGACAGGCGTGCAAAGTGTACACATTATAATACAAAGCGGTGAGTTAGGGTCATGATTCATAAGGAGTAAGGTCAATACATGTTGTAAGCAAAACAGTTTTCATAAGACAACAGTAAATTCAGGAGTGCATATCTTGCAGACGAATAATCAGAATGGGGTGAAACCAATTTCATTGGAAAGCTAAGGAAACAAGGTTTAAAAACTATGAAGACAACCTAGCTAAATCGCAACAGATTAAGAGATAAATCAACTGGTATTGGACTGATTCAAAGCTGCAGTATATCACCTAAACTCTCATGCTTCATTTTTAACTTCAGACCTATGTATCATGCATCTCTTATCCATCCTACCACCAAACTCAAGTATAACTGGGCCTCTTTCGAGGTATACCAGTCAGTCTACCATCCACATGGAGCATTTTGGCTTCACAGCCTCATCTCCATACATGGAAGGGAAGAAAAGATCAATCGAACTGTTTGTTGAATATGACACATAAAGCTAGGGGCGGTGCCCCCAAGGGTGAAGGTGTGTGAGTGTTTAGTGTCCTATTTGTGCAAGTGCTTCCGCTGCTAATGCACAAACCACGCATGTAGTTCACAATATTTGATCAAAATATAAGAACTTATCCATCATAATAAAGACATAGTACAGGATGAGATAGCTTGGCATTTAGAATGAAGATCTGAATTAAAACATGGAGTTTAGGCTCAACTAAACCTTGAATCTAAATAAACATAGCTCATGCTACAAGCATGAGCTAGCACAATCGATAAAAAACGAGAAAAGCAGCCCATGACACCCACAGAAGTTGCTGATGTAGTCTGCTTCCCCTGCCTCCACTGGTTTTCTCTGATGAAGATGGAAAATCTGGTATCGCCTCCCTTGAGATAAAATTTGAATCCCTGCTTCAAAGTGAAGCTATTCCAATGTGTAAGCCTTGGAAGGTGTGAGTTTACACCCAGATCCCTCGGATATGTGCTGAGCAACAGAAATGTTGAAGGGTATTAGTGTCTTTCTCAGTCACAGGTGCATTGATTGCTGATATTGCATCTAGAATGTTCTCTTCGAGGGATCAAATGGCAATGCACCCTGAGTGTAACTTGAAGGAGAACAGACGAGGTATATTTTGGAAAAATTTCAGATTTATCCCTGCAGTCGTTTAGGAGTTGTGTACCAATATGTGAACAGATGTGTAATTGACTTCATTTCAACAAACAGAATCAACATTTTTCATTATATCTCCTTGTGGAGGCTGATTCTGGCTGTAACTCCTCATGGAAATTGAAGCACACTTCTTGACCTAGCTCGTGGTAAAATCTTAGATTTATCCTCGCATCCAAGTGAAAGATATGCACCGAGCAAGGTCACTGTAGATATTTTCTAGTTTTTGCCAAAAATGGCAAGGTTGCTTTTTCACTAACTTTTGGCTCCTTCCTTCTTCCGGATAATGGTCCCCTCCTTAATTGTGTGGCTTGATTTGGAGCACCTGGGCATGTATGAATTGATATCACACATTGATATGTGCCTTGGATCCTTTGAAATGTGCACAAACTCAGCCTAGGTCCAGTTTTGCCACTTTGAACAGCAACTCTATCAATTCTGCACACCATCTGATATTTGGCACTTCAAGTTGCAATTTGCTGATATTTGGCTCCAGTATTGTGTTGCACACTTGCATAAAAATGTTTTGCTTCATTTCAAGGTGCGCATGGATGATTTGTGATGCTCAGGAGCTCAGCAAATGTCCAAGATCAGTCACTTTGAAGCCTGAACCATGTCCTTCAACTTGCAACTGTTCTGGTTCGCACAAAATACATCTAAAATGGCAGGAATTCCATCATAAAACCTGTGATTCACACCAGGTTGTTGAAAATAGGCTCATGTCCTGCATTTATACAATTAAGCACGAAATGAGGTGCAAAATAGGTGTTTAGGTAAATAAATCAATAAAAAGCATAAGTGAAATGAGCCTAAAAATGCATATAAAATAGGCTCATCACCGAAAAATAGAGCTGAGGAGTTGGATGAAGATGATATTCTTTGCTGCATTTGGTGTAGCGTGGGATAGCGGATCTGGTGGCCGTCGGTTAAGTGCCGGCGCACCTGGCCAGACCTCAAATCCGTTTATGGCTGGGGATTCTGAATGTCATGTATATGTTCTATTACCTGTCATGTCATGTGCCATTCATTTTGCTGTGTTTCTTTATCATCAGTTATGTGTGTTACGAATGTGTTATCAGGTTAGGTCTCTATTTCTTTTTTTCGACCGATCGGTGTTGTGGTTAACGTTGAGGGCTGGTGATGGTAGAGAGCTTGAGTTATCGGGTGAGATGCCACGAGCGGCGCTGTGGAGTGATGTGTGGTTGGAAATCGGCAGAGTGCGTGAGAGATTGTGCGAGATGCTGTGAGTGGCGCAGAGGAGCGATGAGCGGCTGGAGACGATAGAGTGCCTGAGCAAAAGGTGAGATGACGATGAGCAGCTAAGTCAGAGTGATGAGTGGTGTGGCATAGTGTGCGTGCATATTTGTAATAGGAGTGTGGAGTCCCCGGGGAAATGTAGACACAAGTTGAGTGAGCCGGTTGCCGACGGCTTTGGGTGCAAGGGTACCTGGAAGGGGTGACAGATAAGGGTGTAGTAAGTTTTATGAACCAGTGTTATGTTATTCTCCTTTGTGCGAATTCATCTTCTGCTCATGTTGTTGGTTTATGAAGCTGAGTTTAAGTTGCATGCTAGATGCTCGATATATTGTCTATATGATGACACATGGTTGTTTCTTAGCTGATGTTGAGTTTTGCCTACTACATTGTCCAATTCGTGTTTCAGTTAAAACGTTGAGAAAGAGCTAACTAAATTTAAGACTGCTACACTGGGGTGGGTGGCCGTTAGGTGGCCGTGAGTAGGATTGCATTAGTAAAGGGAGGGAATGGAAATGGAAATCTCATATTATATGTATTTGTTAACGAAGGAGGTATACGTGAGTCTCATTGCCTGATAGTGAGCCAATATGTCTTGCATGAAATAGAGGTTAAACGGTTGCCTTTTTATGCTTACATCGGTGATTTTGGGGTCGGATTGTCTTAAGTAAGTGGAGCAAGTTACAAGTCTTAAGTTATGTTTTACATATGCTTGGGCAACAAGATTCGTTATACGAACTTTGTGCTTCGGGATAGGAGTTGCGCCAGAAGGATAGGAGTTATTGCAGAAACTGTAAAGTTTTACCTGGAGAATCATTGACGTCACAACATCGGCTTTTGGTGATGGATGTCAAGGTATGAGGAATAGTGGGGGAGAGGAGGCGAGGAGGCAGAGAAAGGATACTGTGGAAGAATCTTAAGGGCAAGGCAGTTTCCGTCTTCAGAGATAAGGTAGCTCCCACGTGTTTGGACATGATGATTGAAGATGCAGATCGTTTATGGGTTTCCATGACTACGATCATTAGGGATACAGCTAAAGAAGTCGTAGGAGTAATATCCGGCAGAGCGAGACTCGATAGGGAAGCATGGTGGTGGAGTGAGGAGGTGCAGACTAAAGTTAAAGTCAAACAAGATAGTTTTAGGCAACTTATAATAGCAAATGGGGATGAGGAGAGGATGAAACGAAAAGAGGCATACCGTCAGGCAAAGGTTGAAGCAAAA
>JAOYMZ010017591.1:0-35494 GCA_025802335.1 Pinguicula primuliflora
AGGTTCATCAGATGTCTTAATGGCTACACCTGAATCAGTCTCCAGATTTTCCAATACACTAAAGCGAGATGTGGATCCAACTTGCAGTGCAGAACCAGGCCCGGGTTGAATCCTATCGGGCCAACGACCTTTCTTCTCAGCCTTCATCCATGGTCCAGGTTTAGCCCAATCAACCCAACTAATTGGGACAGTGAGACTGGACGTTATGTCTGATCCTTTCATAGCATCCTTACTACCATCAACCTTAACCCGTGGCAGAGCCTCACCTGCTTGGGTGGAAATATGAACCCCCTTTTCCGGGCCAGGAGGTACCTGCACCACATTGTCAGGGATTAGCGTACTGCCGCCCACTGCCCCTTCTGAGACAATTCCAACTGCCATCGGATCCAAGGAGATTGTAGTTTCCGATTGGCTTGTTTTATATGGGCATATCTCCACCGAATGCCCAAACCTTGTGCATGAATAACAGATTACATGTAGGTCTTCATATTGCACTTGATATGGCTTATTGTCAATCGTTACCACTAGCTTAAGAGGTTGACGTAAATCCTGACGAAAGGCCAATATGGAAAATAGACCTCTGGCCTCCGTGAGCATATGCACATCCACTTTCAGATAAGACCCAATAGGCCGGGCAATTTCCTTCAGTAAACCCTCCTGAAAATATTGTGTCGGAAGTCCTGATATACGAATCCAAGCAGCAACATTCTCAATATGCTCCGAATTCGTATCAAAATTCCTATGCCACGGGAATACATGAAGATAATGGCCAGCAATAGTATGCGGACCTTTGAAGAGCGCTTTATCATAATCCTCCGTAGAAGAACATCGCAGCAAGTAAAAACGTTGGCCACATCCACCAATTTCAACTCCCCTTTCGGTTTCCATTGAGCATGTAAGTTCCTGCGTAGCGACTGATACCCAATCTGCTTACCAAGTGGGCGAACAATCAGCGTATTGGACATAAGGTTCTCAATTTGTTGATGAATGCTTTCGTGAAACGTGACGGACGGACCCAATTCATTATGGGAATGAATAACCTCCTCGGGCTTGACCACAATCCCTTGACGACGAGGTTTAATTTCTGGCACCAGCACATATTTGAAAAGAGGAGTGCCCTTATCAGTCGAGAACACCTTAGAACACTGACCTTCTAATGATTCAACTACAAAATCCTTTGCCTTTGGAGTTAAAGCCCCGTTAAGTGGAGGAAAATCTTCCTTGGTACCTAGATCCATGTCTTCCATTCGAAGATCCGGCGCACGACGATCCGATCAGAGCGTAGATGTACTATAGCAACCAAGGTTTAGAGAGAGTTCTCACTAATTTTGATTTTGGTGACTTGAAGACTAACTTTGATTTTGCACTTATACTATAACAAAATTTTGATTTCAGTTCCAAAATTATATTTCTACCAAATTTTTTGAATCGGTCAAAAAAAATATTCAATCATTGAAAATTGTCAAAAATATAAAATAAAATAACCACTATGTAAATAAGATGCACATCTCTGATTTGATTTCCGAATGTGAAAAATGTTCTAGTTCTGGATGTTATATCCCGAACCCTTCCGAATTATAATTGTGACCGTCGAATGTTGATCTGAGTGTCACGATCATAATTGACTTGAATGATGGTGAACTTAAGCTCAAAATCCAATGTTTACGACTATAACTCGGGACGGATAAAAAAGATTTGAGTGGTGGTAGCAAGATGGCTGAAAACACCAATGTTGCTGTCGCCTACACCATCTGAAGACAATTTCATGGCAGCTAAATCGCAAAAGATCACATGTGAAGCCTGGGCATCAATCTGGCTGCCATAGTCTGACAAATCTGAAAAATTAGAAACAAATGCCAATTCAATGGATTGCATACACAAATTGAAGAAACTATCATAACCATCCAATTCCAACTTTAATTTTGATATAAATGGAAATCAAGAAACGATCGTGAACGCAATCGCTTGCTAGCTGCAGAATTCACTTCTCGAATTGTTGGCCTGCTGATTGAAAAGATCCATGGCGTCGAAATTGGGTTGAAGACGGAAGATGAAATAGATAGATATAGGCAGCATTTCTGTGTTTTGAAATCCGACTGTTTAAGTCGCGTCTTTTTTTTTTTGTTTTGCACGCATTTTTCGTGCAACTTCTTTTGTAAATATACCACAAAAAATAAATAAAAAATTACCTTGCTTGTCAAAAAAAATTCATGATGAATCGGAACATAGAATGCTAGATTAGAAAATTTTTCTTTCGAAAGTAGGGATGACCAAAATTAAACTTCCTTTCAAGGGCGAACCCATTAGTAGGCGGGCCCGGGCTACCGCCCGGGCCCAATTTTGGGTCCGCCACAAAATATTAGTTTTCGCCCGGGCCCATTTTGAATTTTTTGCCCAGGCCCAAGCAAAAAAAAAATACGCTTTCCTTTCTTTGAATGAGAGTTGAATCTCTGTTTCCTTCGTTTCGCAGTTTCGCTTCCGTTTCCTTTCGAGTTCCGACTTTCGTTTCCTTCCTACTTCCGTAACTCCGTTCTGGCTCCGCCCTTTCGTGAGCCTCAAATCTCTGATTCTCTAGGGCTCCAAACCCGTGATTCCATTGTTGCAGAAAGACGACTTCAAAGTGAGGTACAATTTTGAAATCATCATTCTTTGCACGTTTCGACCTGGATGTTTTTGAATCAAAACCTCCTTTTTTTTAGAACATCTGAATATTAAATTTGTTGTTGATTCTCCGGCGACCGGCAGTGCAAGTAGTTCCATAAAATTTGTTGTTGATTCTCTGTGACTTTACTGCATTCTACCATTTTCTCATTCGGCAGTGCAAGTAGTTCCATAATATTAAACTGAGAAATTTGTTGTTGTTTCTCATTCTACCAGTTGATGAATTTACTTCTGAATTTACTCCATTCTATCAGTTTCTCAGTTTGATTATACATGTGTGATACATGTACTGCATTCTACCAGAAACGATGGTTGTTTATATTGAACAAGATTTCTCTAGTGACATTGATCCAAATTCTATTATCGATGAATTTTATGATAGAAGTTGTCGCCGTGAGCGATATATTTTGACATTTGGATTGTTTAATATTTATTATTTATAGTAAAAAAATTCTGTTGAAATGAATTTTATTTTAATATTGTTTTTAATATTTTATTATTTATATTAAAAAAATTACAAATTTTTTTTTTTTGACCCCTTAATTTTTCCGGATTTCGCCCCCCTCGTTTGCAGGCCTAGTTCCGCCCTTGCTTCCTTTATAGAAAATATATTTGGGCTTAATACTTAAGGCCCATAATTTGGAGCTTGTTCATTGGAGTGTGCTTCTAAATTTGGTCAATTAAAGCCCATGAATGGGAATTCCTATTAGCCCTAGGGGTGGTTGAGTTCGAATTTCATTGACAAGCAGGAAGACTTAACACCAAGCTTCCGAAGGGCAGCGGCAGGCAGGCGGCGAATCTTGGCATCTGTTTAACCGGTACGGTGAGTGCTCTCGTCAGTCTCCGGAATCTTACCGGTGGCGCATAAAGAGTATGTGTTTCAATGACCTATCTAAGATGAAACAAAGTAAGAAAATCTAATCTGCTTTTGACAGAACATGGCGGACAAGGCTGTGACGATTAGGACAAGGAAGTTCATGACAAATCGTCTGCTCTCGAGGAAGCAATTCGTATGACTGGATATTTTCTCTTCATTATTTTGCAGTTGCTCTAGGAATTATAGCTGATTAGTTCTCATCCAATTTCCTTTTTTGATTATATAGGTTATTGATGTTTTGCATCCTGGAAGACCTAACGTTTCCAAGGTATGATCTTGTTTGCTTATGCTTATTGATGATTTCGCATTTGGTAAATCTTGTATTCTTGTAAGTGACAGAAATTGTTATCTATGTAGGAGAAGCTTGAGTGCATGAATGAAGAAATTATACCCTTAGAATTATTAGAATTGATTCTTGATAATGTTGCTTTACTCGTATATGCATCATGGTATCTGCTGTTATCATAGGGCATATATGTTTTCGGTAAATCCTCCCAGTTCTTGCATTTTTTTCCATCTTTCGTTCAGATTGTCATGCCTTGGTCCTATATCGTTTCTATTTTAGCAAGTTGGTCCTATATCGTTTCTGTTTGTAGAACCATTCGGTTGATGTGAAATCTATAAACACATCTGATTTTGCCTGTTACTTTTGAAGGCTGAGTTGAAAGAAAAATTGTCAAGGATGTATGAAGTCAAAGATCCCAATTCCATCTTTGTATTCAAGTTCAGGACGCACTTTGGTGGTGGCAAATCTACAGGATTTGGCTTGATATATGATTCTGTAGAGAATGCAAAGAAATATGAGCCTAAATACAGGCTTATTAGGGTACTTACTTAATAATCAATTGCTATGCATTATATAGCAATCTAATATATATATCTCAATTAGATAGTTAAATATTTAGAAATTTCATGATTAGTAATAGTGAACATTGAACAATTTGATCATTTTCTGTTATAACTATTTTTTAAAATGCATTGAATACAGTTGAACCTATTGTTTCTGTTAAGAACGCACTTACTGTCTGAAGATCTAAGTTTTCCAAGGATTTGATATAAATCTGTTGTTCTTTCCTTGTATTGTATTTCTGTAAATCAGTAAAAATTCATGGCCATTTTACTTGTCATTAATGCATTTGACTATGCATATTTCGGCTCCTTGATCACTGCTGTGCTGCTTACATTAGAATACATAATATAGTAAGATAGATCACTCACAATATCTGGAATTTTGTGCGCAGAATGGCCTTGATACCAAGATTGAGAAGTCAAGGAAGCAACTGAAGGAGAGGAAGAACAGAACGAAGAAGATCCGTGGTGTGAAGAAGGTAAATTTTGTCATATACTCGTCTGTTATGATACTTGGTATCAAGATTATATCTGCTGGAGTGGCAGAACTTTCTTGCAGATTACATCGTTTTATTATTGCATTTACCGACAAAAGTATTTGTGCTTATTTTTCAGACCAAAGCTGGAGATGCTGCCAAGGCTGGCAAGAAGAAATAAGTAGTTTGGATTTTTCTCTAAGCCGGGCCGAAAAGATCTCACACTACGTTTATTTCTCGTTTCTTCTCATGTTCAAGCTTTTTGTTGGTGCCCAGAGTGGAACAATTTTTGGATGTGAAGGTTTGTAACCTACATTTAGCCGCATCATGTATCAACAATTAGGTAGAAAACTTTCTTGTTCAGCATCAGTCAAATTTATTTCTGTTTAAAATGTAGTACGTCTTGCGCAATATGATTTATTATTATGGCATGCTTCTTGAAATGAACATGGACAATTAAATAGTAGTACGAGATCGGCTTTGCTTCGCCTCTGACATCCTTTTTGCTGATGCATATACTAAATCTGAAACGTATCGTAACAAAAGCATTATGAAATGTTATTTTGTTCTATGTTTACATTTACCGTAAGGAAGAACCATTCATGCCTATCTCACCAAATACAAGTGTCAGAGTGCTATTGGTGCGGCAGGAAAAAGGTGTTTAACACCGTGTGCATCTCTCGATGACACCTGATGTACGTGTTGATTTCGTGAGGATTTTTTTGTTAACTATATCTAGTTTGTAACTGTGAAGTTTGGTAAAAAGCATGTGAAACCGTAGCAAGTTGTACGTCTTCTTCTGTGGCACCACAACCCATTAAAACTCTGAAGCACAAGCAATTATTTGTACTTTTGTGGAAGCACAGAAGATTCTTCAATGCCGAGAGCGCAACTCTTCAAAGTAATCTAACTGATAGTTTTTTTTTTCGAGTATGAATAATATGATGTTCGATGGCAGTGTACCAAGATTCCCGGATTTTGTCTGTGATGCAGCAGCATGTTGATGAATTATATTACCGTCTCATCTGAAAGGTTTTGTCGGCTTGAAGATTCCATCAACAATCAAGCACAAGAATCAATTTGAAAAATGCTAACTGGACCGAAACATCAACCGAAAATTAAATCGAATCACATGGAAAATACAATAACACCCTCGATAGTGTGTTTCTGTGCTTAGTCTGACCGGTATTTATGACTTTTCACTACTTTTCGATTTATTTTCTTCGGTTTGTGGTAGTACCAATAACATTGCTCTTTACTTTATATATATATGACTAAAAACCTAAAGCGTGCATTGGTTATTATGTCTACCTATGATACAAATGAATCTAAATCTACAAAAACACATATCAAACAAAAAGATATAGCATTAATGGATGAGCAATATTGCATGTACCATTAATTTTGGTTGTGATGATTATCGCATAAGGGATTTATGAAAGTGTGTTAAAGTTGAAGTTACAATTAGAATTATTCCTAATTGATATAATAATGCTACTTGTATCCTCACTTTTGACCCTATTCGTAAATCCCCTTATTTGGTAAGCATCACAACCACACATTAAAAAATGATTGTGGTTGTATATGTGGTTGTGATGCTTGCACATAAGGGTGATTATGAATAGGGTCAAAAGTGAGGGTACATGTAGCATTATATTGATAATATCCTCAATAGTTCGGTTGTCAACTGTTTTATCATCATTTCAAAGAATTTTTGACGTCTATCCATATATATTTTCTTTTGGAGTGGAATCAACATGGTTGAAATTTAATTAACAAAAAAAAACATGGTTGAAATTTGAAACAAACTTAACCTGGTGGGTTCAAGCTCGTGCATGTATGTGCGTGTGGGCCAATATATGATGAATACCAGCTTACACTCTTAAAAGTCAAGATATCAAGGCAATAAAGTGAAATACTACATTTTATTATATACTGGTTGGTTTATATGTTTGTAATCGGTATGAGACAATTAATTCTAACACCCTCCCACAAGTCCTGTTGAGATTTGATTATTTATATTATTTGGGTTAACTCAATTAACCTCAGAGGCTCTACTAGGTCTATCAACAATAGTGGTCTTTTTAAATCTTGTGTTATTGGGTATCCCGTATCTCCCATCTTTTTGTGGGTAAGTGCAGGTGTATCGAGGCTCATATATATTTTTTCGGTCGTTAGATCATTATCCGCTTCGATACCAAGTTTAAATTTGAAAAAGACCCGACTCAAGTGGATTCGGGCTCATGTGTATGTGCGTGTGAGCCAATATATAACGAATGTGAGCTTGCACTCTTAAAAGTGAATGTACCAAAATAATAAAATCAAACGCCAAACTTTATTACATATTGATTGCTTTATATTTTTTTAATGGTATGAGGCAATTAATTCTAAAATAAAGTTTGTTTGTAATCGTCCAGCCATATCTACTTGAACATAACCCAATAACTCTTTCATTTATGCTGGTTGCAGTTTATAGGGACGTACAAGCTTTCTCCATGAGTGTTTGCAGAACATCAATTCTGGTAATTTACTTTTCTGGGCTGGCAGAACTTTTTCTCCAGACTGGAATTGGATTTTGCAGGGAAAAAGAAAGTATAATTTCAGGACAGAAAATCTACTGTGATGTATCGAATTTATGTAGAAGATCGATGATGGTCCAGAACACTGACCAAAATTTACTATGCTGTAAAAGGGTAAAAAAGAGTCGCTGAACTGAATCATACAATTGAAGAGACGAAACAGGGGAGGGAACATCGACTCTGGTTTAGACTCCCCAAATTTTACCGCGAAATCTTCTGTTTTCCGTTTCTACGTGGATATCTCCGACGACCCATTTGCGGCGGTGCCGACATCAGCGAGAGGAGCAGATCGGCGAAGGCTCCGATGATGAATTTATGCGTGGTTCGTGGGTTTAATGCGAGATAGCACATTAGAAGCTGATGCAGGGCATCCCAGTTCTCGGTGACGTCGTGGATTTCACGGGCTTCCACCATCTCCTGCATAGATAAACGAAAATCGGCGAACGGGTCCGGCGAGTAGGTCGACACCGCCACGCCTCCGCCGGATACGGCGTCCGTCTGGTTGAGGGAGGTGGACGATGAGGACGATGTCAGGGACGAGGATGAGGAGTCGATGATGGAGTTTGAGCGGCCGGGTGAGGAGAAGAAGAAGCGCTGCGACGCGAAGGCGGTGGCGAAATCCGGCGTCTTGGCAGTGGTGTCGTCTCCGTCGGAATCTGACAGGCCGGCGGCGGTGTTGAAATTTTCGTACAGTGAATTGAAGTTTCTGAATAGCAGGGAGGAGGAGGGTGATGGGTCGGAGAAGTGACGGTTGCCGTTTTCAGGCGGAATGTACTCCGGCGTGGATAGGCACTTTATCTTTGAGAAGCAGGATGTGAGATTTCTGGCCATTGATGTAAACTGTGGAGAACTTGACAGAGAAGCAAGAAAGTGAGGGAGGGGCAGGAGGATGATATATATCTGTCTGGAGGGACACACAAGATGTGTTTGTTCATAGACATGAGATAACCATCCAACAATTAATGGTGTATTTTGAGTATCATTTTTGGATGGCTTATACCATTCCTGTTTTGTTCATCTTAACCAATAAGCTCATTTTGTTTTGTTCTAAGTTAATTGATGAATAGTGAGCTATGGTGCAATTTGGGCTTTTATTTAATGGACTTTATTTTAGGGTTAGTAGATTAGGGTTTTCTATTTCTATTTAAGCCATGTTGGCCGTCAAGTTAGAGTTTAGTTTTGAAGTAATTGAGAATTGTAGCCTTTGTGCCTCTTGAGGAATTTTTTAGAATTTCGCCTCCTCTGACGGCATTCGAGTTTGTTCGAATCAACGTTCTTGGAGTTTATTTGTTAATCGTGTCAGATCAACGGAGTTTCCGGCATACGACGATTAATTTTATCTTTCGTTTATCGTTTCGTTTATTCCCGCTGCATCAATTGGTATCAGAGCTCGGTATTCCGTCGATTCTTATCGCCGGAAGTCTTGGGTTGAAAAAAAAATTCTGTGCAAAACCCTAGCGCCGCCGCTCACCAGCCAGATTCGCCGCTGGTTGAAGTTCATCAGCAGCTACAATCGATCAGTTCTCTTCACCTTCACAACCGAGAATCAGAACTGGGCTGGGACGGATTTTCGTCACTATCTAATGAGTTGCTGCTCAAATGAGGCTGGAACATGTCGGTCTGTTGATTGTCTGTGAATGAATGCTCGACCAAAATATTGCAACTTTCAGCAAACTGCCTTTTTGTTGACGGAGCTCACGTTTTGGAATGGGGCATTGGAGATAGTGGGTGAAAAAGGTTGAATCTTTTGGTTGTTTACCAAATATACATCTGAAGTATGGGTTTATTTATTGAGCCAATATATTGTGATGAAGATGAATCTTTTGATTATGAAGGCCCTCCCATTTTTGATGAGTTTCCGGAAGAAAATGAAGTGGACTATCTTGAGTATGATGATCCACCCATTTATGATGAGTATCCGGAAGAGGGGGATGAGTCTGAGCCTTTACGTATTTTTTATTTATATCGCTAAGAAGATGTTTTCTCCGACGATGATGTGGAGGAGGAGGGATATTTTTCAATTTTTGACTTCTTCCATGGAGGAAATGACCGAGAAGATTATGATATGCAATATAACGATCCTCAAATGCTTGGCCCCTATCCGGCCGACGATCTGGCAGACGAGTACTTCTCGGACATTGAGGAGCAACAGAGTGGTTTGGCAAGTTTGGGTTTCTACCATGGTGAAGATGACTTTCAGTTAGCAGAGGTTGAACAAGACACTTATTTTTGGGATGACTATCCGAACAGGTATAATGATGAAGATGATACACGGGATCCCAGCATAAATTCGAGGACGAATTTTTCCAATCCGGAGAGAATGATGAAGAGTGAGCTATGGTGCAATTTGGGCTTTTATTTGATGGGCTTTATTTTAGGGTTAGTAAATTAGGGTTTTCTATTTCTATTTAAGCCATGTTGGCCGTCAAGTTAGAGTTTAGTTTTGAAGTAATTGAGAATTGCTGGCTTTGTGCCTCTTGAGGAATTCTTTGGAATTTCGCCTCCTCTAACGGCATTCGAGTTTGTTCGAATCAACGTTCTTGGAGTTTATTTGTTAATCGTGTCAGATCAACGGAGTTTTCGGCATACGACGATTAATTTGATCTTTCGTTTATTCCCGCTGCATCATTAACACACAGAGTTCATAACATGTTCTAAACCAGTTTTATTTATACGATCATTTTATTTTTGGTATTATTATTTTATTTTTATATATAATAAAATATAATACTAGTTGATTTATGGTCTCCAAGTTTGATTCTATAATCTAATGACACATTTAGTTAGAGTTTGAAAATTTATATTGATTTATATTATGTTGATACCAGAATTTTTTTCACATGCTGAATGTACAGTGCCGAATGAAAAGCTTACGGTGCTGAAAATTGTTTTCAGCCGTTGGATATGCCCGGCAACTGCGATCAGTTCCCTTAAGTGAACCGGATTTGGGTCGCGAGTTATTTCATTCCAACGACTGAAAACAATTTTCGGTACCGTAAGCTTTTCATTCAGCACCGTATGTTTGACATGTGAAAAAAACTGATTGATACCATATCAGACAACTTGAAACGGTTGCATTGATTACAATTTAAACTTAATGCAATGCATTCGTATTTACTGCAATGTTTATTTACTGCAATGCATTCATGAATTACTGCAATGTTTATTTACCAATGATTATGATTATTTTTGCTCGAATAAAGACTTAAATGAGGGTGAAAGTATTAATTTGTTTTTATTTTTTTTTACTTTCATTATTCATTAATGCAAACGAACCAACGAGCTCGAACATGTAAATGAACACATAAACGAGCTGAACACGAATGAACATAGACAAAGACGTTCGCAAACTTGTTCGTGAACGCTATTGAAATTCACGAACCTTAATCAATAGAACTCTAATAGAAAGTTATGTTCGTTAAATTTAACAAACAAAACTTGAATATGTCATATTTGTTCGAACTTGGTTCGTTAAACAGCTATAATGTTGGCTTTACTCAAAAATCCAGTACCATTTTTCGGCAACTTTGGGTCACCAATAAAATCCATCTTTTTTTTGGATTCTTTGTGACTAAACCTATCGAAAATCGGTAAGAGAATTTAATTCGGGCAATCAAATGATACTTTTTAGAACTTGAGTTAAGTTTGTTACTCTTTAAACTTGCAAAATTATTGAAACTGAATTCTATAACCACTCTCAAAAGATTTAGACATGAGAAATATTAAATATTGAGTTAAGTTTGTTACTTTTTGGGTCTTTTTCGGTGACCCAAAAAGCCGAAAAAATTCTCATGCCGAACTTGGTATCGAATTTTTCCGATACATGTACTACTGTTGTATTATAGTATAGAGCAGTGTTAATTTATAGGTAAATTAATACCTATTCATTACTATAGATGTCGTGAAATTATAGAGCATGATTTTTGTGTGCAATTATCACTTTTATAACAATGAGGTCCGTACCTTTTTAACTACTGGGCGATAGTTGAATGGAGGCTTGTTGAGCACTAATTGATTAAGTTAAATGGCCGTAAATATTTGTATATTTATATAATTTGTATTTGGGTTGCAAAAAAAATTGTAGGTAAATTATTTTTCACATATATACATCAATCCTCAGTTGAGTAAGCTCATGGCTTGTGCTAGTATATTTGTATATAGAGAAATGATGAATCGGATGATTTGTGCACATCATTCAACATGACAACATGCCATTTGATAAAATAGTGCCCAAAAAAGTTGGTCTGATATGCGGAATCATATGCACAAATGGTGCATATCATCGATGGTGTATATCACCATTTCAGAAAGAGAAATGATATGTACACCTAATTTTGTGTATAACATAAATAAACAAAAATAGCATAAAATAAATTCACGATTTAGTAAGTGGAATAGCACTTATAGTAAAATATGGGCAATTTCGCATTTTTATAATACAATAAAATATGAAAATTTTTATAAATTATATTGTAATGGAATAAAAAATTATATTACGACAGCATCGCTATTAAAAAATTAAAACTCTGAATGATAAATCCAAATTCTATAAGCCCTAAATATTAAACTTTATTTAAAGATAACAATCAATATTACGGCTGCTTCGCTGCCAAAAAACTCTAACTCTAACTTTACAAACCCTAAATGATAAACATTATTTAAAAATGACAATCAATATTATGACGATTTTGCCGCCGAAAAATTTAAACCCTAAATGATAAAATCAAACTCTATAAAATCCAAATGCTAAACTTTATTTAAAGATAATCATCAATATTACGGCGAATTCGCCGCCGAAAAGCTAAAACACAAAATGATAAACCCAAACTCTATAAACCTTAAATGCTAAACTTTATTTAAAAATGACAATCAATATTACGACAGCTTCGCTGCCGAAAAGCTAAAATCCTAAATGACCCATATTTCGTAAACCCTAAATGCTAACTTTTATTTAAAGATAACAATCAATATTATGGCGACTTTACCGCCGAAAAGCGAAAACCCTAATTGATAAACTCAAACTCTATAAACCCTAAATGTTAAACTTTATATAAACCCAAACTATGGTGTAGTTCTTGTAATTTTTGCAACAATGTCCCTAAGAACATTTTGATTTCTGTAGTGAGGGGAAGTAAATGGACGATTGTTGCCTAAAATTCTATCATTATTGCAGTTGGCTTTTTTTGGTAATTAAAATATTTTTGATAATTTTATTGCAGTTGGCTTAGTTGAGCAGAGTTTTGTTTTTTAGATTTTTTGAAAAAAAAAATTGTTTAGATTTTTTAAGTAAAGTGGAGAGAGAAATTCGGGAATAAAAAATGTTATTTCACTTACAAAAGTGTAAAAAAAATTACAACAGTGTTAACACATTTTTAAAGTACAACAAATTTGTGGAAATTCTATACCACAGGAACAAATTGGACAAGAATCGCAAGAATGGACTGCCACGTCAGGAACCACGTGACCAATTTAATTACTGAAAGATTGAGAAATATTGAAGAAGAAAGGTAAACGAATGAACTGGTTTTTTCTGTATTGATTTACTATCACTCGTGTACATAATTATATAGAGTGATGGTTAGACTCTTATATGGTAAGGATTCACCTTCCTTGTACATAGCTACTATCCTTATCCATAATACAATTAGTTATGCATATCTTTGACCAAATCTTCATCCTTAACACCTCCCCTCAAGCTAACGGTAGGAACCGAACCGTTAGCTTGGTTCGTAAGTCCAATAATCGAGACGTGCCCAATCTTTTTGTAAAGATGTCTGCAACCTGGTCCTTGATAGGAATGTACTTGAGTTGAATGTCCTTATTCTGTACCTTTTTTCGAACAAAGTGATAATCAACTTTAATATGCTTGGTTCGAGCATGAAAGACAGGATTCGAAGCACAGGACATGGCACCCATGTTGTCACACCAGATCACAGGAGTGTGAGTCAGGGCTATGTGTAGTTCCTTGAGCATCATTCGAGTCCAATACAAATCAGCCGTGGTGTGAGCTAATGAATGATACTCGGCTTCAGTACTGGACCGAGCCACCACATTCTGCTTCTTTGCTGTCCAGGATATTAGATTTGGCCCCAGAAATACACCAAGTCCTGAAGTAGATCGACAGTCTTGTCTATCCCCTGCCCAATCGACATCACAGAATGCCTCAAGAGTAAGAGTGGGTGAGGACGATTTGGTAAATACAAGACCATGACTGATGGACTCCTTGAGATAGCGAAGAACACGTTTCACGGCCTGCTAATGACATACAAGAGGCTGCTGGAGGTATTGGCACAACTGGTTAACCTGAAAGGCTAACTCTGGGCGAGTGAGTGTACAGTACTGAAGAGCTCCCACAGTGCTCCGGTATATAGAAATCTCGATAGGAGAGAGAGGGTCCCCTGTCAAATCTCTTGCTCGAGTGTCAGTAGAGGAAGGTGACTGCATAGGCTTCGCTCCAAGCATCTTGGTTTTCTCCAATAGTCCATATATGTACTTGCTTTATCGAACAAGAAGTCCTTTGTCATCACAAACCACTTGCATCCCCAAGAATTAGTTGAGCTCGCCCAAATCCCGAAGTTTAAACCGAGACTGAAGATATCGAACCAACTCGATAAGCATATCTGGGTGTGTCCCAGTAATCAAGATGTCATCGACGTACATAAGAACATATATATGAATGTCAAACTGATGATATGCGAATAAGTACATATCCAACTGGGAGCATCGGAATCCGAACGCAAGTAGACAGTTGGCCAATTTGACATACCTTGCCCAAGGTGCCTACCGAAGGCCATATAGAGCTTTGTGTAGGCGATAGATGTGGTCAGGGCGAGCGACGAATACAAAGCCTGCAGGTTGCTCCATATTTACCTCCTCGAGAAGAACACCATTCAGAAATACATTAGAAACATCGAGCTGACAGATTGGCCAACTGAACTGTATTGAGAGACATAACAGAATGCGAATAGTGGATGGTTTTATGACCGGACTGAATGTCTCCTCATAGTCAAGTCCATAGGTTTGCTCAAAACTTCATGCCACTAGTCAAGCCTTGTACCGCTCTACAGACCCGTCAGACTTAGTTTTGATCTTGAAGACCCATTTATTCCGAATGATGTTATGATTTGCCGGCCGGAGACACAGAGACCATGTAGAATTAGCAATTAATGCATCATATTCTTCTTTCATAGCAGCACACCATTCCAGCGAGAACTTGGCCTGTAGGTAAGTGGATAGCTCACGTGGAATCTGCACACTAGTCATAGCATATACAGGATATTTGGAAGCAAAATACAAGTGAAAATCAGAAAAAGATTTAGGTTTGAGATACCCAGTTTGACTACGAGTGACAGGGCAGGATGAGTTATGTGGGATAGCATGAATACAGGAATCTGGTACCAAAGAAGTCTCGTTACCTGAGGAGCCTCGTGGCGAACCATGTTTGATGGGTCTTCCCGATCGTAGACTATCTCCCGAGGCAGCAACTGGGTCAAGGCCCGGAGACATACCACCTGATGGCCCGAGAGTAAGCACCGTATGATAAGTTGAATCAACCTGGGAGCCACGTGGCAGACCAGGAATAGAGATTAACCGTGCATTATCTGTTGACTGTGTCGGAACAAAAAGTGGGTCAAGGCCTGACGGCATACCACTAGGTGCGGTACAGTCAACAGGTGACACTAGGTCTAAAGTATGAGGGGAAGATAAACCTGTCACATGCACAGGGATTAACCGTGCGTTATCTGCTGACTATGTCGGAACTAAAGGTGGGTCAAGGCCTGACAGCATACCACAAATTGCGGCACAATCAGTTGGTAATGCTGGGCCAGTAGTATAAGTGGAAGATAAATTTTTCACATGTATAGGTGAAATATGAATACCTGAAGAGGACAACAAAGCAGGTGAAGAAGCTCCGGTAGAGGCTGTGTCAATAGCTGTATCGAGAATGCCAGGAAAAGTCTCTTCATCAAAAGTGACATGACGAGATACGTAGACACGTTTAGTGAATGGTTCATAGCATTTATATTCTTTGTATTTAGTACTGTATCCTAGGAACACACATTTTTTACTACGAAACATATACTTTGTCGTGTTATAAGGACATAACAAAGGATAACATGCACAACCAAAGACTCTAAATGATGAATAGTCAGGTATAGTGCCATAGAGCAAAGAGAATGGACTATCCTAATCAAGCAACGGCATAGGTAAATGATTAATGATATAATTGACCGTAAACATAGCATCAGGCCCAAACGTGCGTGGTAAGCGAGCTTTAGATAAGAGACATAGACTCATATCTGCTATATGACGATGTTTACGTTCTGCGACTTCATTCTGTTGTGAGGTATGTGGACAAGATAATCGGTGTAGTATGCCGTGTGTAGTTAAAAAGGATTTCAACAGTTTGACACATACTCTCTGCCATCATCACTTTGAAATTATTTAATTTTTCTTGAAAACTGATTTTCCACAAGTGTTTAAATTCAACAAAGCATTTGAAAACATCAGATTTGTGAACAAGTGGATATAACCATGAAAAGCGTGGGAAATCATCAATAAACACGACATAATATCGAAAACCAGTGTTGGAGGAAACAGAAAATGTCCACATATTGGAATGAATTAAATCTAACGGATACCTAGAACAACGTTCAGACGAGACAAACGACAACTATTTACCCTTACCTAATTGACACGCTTCACAAAACTCTAAGCAGCTAGAACCTGAGACAGGTAACTTATTAAGCTTTACTAAGCGACTAACAATGGGAAGAGCAGAGTGACCTAATATTTTGTGCCAGTTATTAAATGATGCCTTCACACCAACCATATCCGTCAAGGCACATTTAAGACTCGAGGTTTTCGACAGGTCCACTGGATACAGTCCATTGACACTAGGTCCTTGTAGGAGCATCCTTCCCGTTTTGTTGTCCTTCAAAAGATAACCATATTTTGTTAACAGAGGAGTCGTGGTGGTCCCCCCCGGGCTGCCCGGATCCCACGAGTGAATCGAAAGTTGGATCTACATTGGATCTCACCCAAATCGCCCCATCTATCCTCCTGAGAATCCATACATCCCTTATCAGTGTATGGACAGCTATTTCTCGAGCACAGGTTTAGGTTCGGCCTCAAAAGAAGCAGTTGTTATCCCAACAGAAATTATAAATACAAAGTAACTTAGCAAACGCATTTGGACAATGTAACACGTTAGAAAGAACAAGGGAACCAGATGGTGTGGGGCAAGTTAATGAACCAGTGTGTTGATTTTGCAGAGTTTCTCCATTACCTACAACAACTTCATTTTCTTCGGAGTAATGTTCCTGTAAATAAAGATCAGCCAAATCATTAGTAATATGATTATTTGCCCTTGAGTCGGCAAACCATAACCAATTATCGAGAGCGGCATTGGACTGAGCAGGCATAGCCATAAGTTCAGCAGGAGGATGTCGGCCTTGGAAAGTATAATCCATGCGATTGAAACAATCCAGAGCAGTATGACTGTTGCTACCACAGATTTGACAGGCATATGGGTTTACTGCGTTCGACCCGGAATTGGGCTGTGAGAACTGACTTGGTCCATTTTTCGCTACTGGTCCGGAACTATGTGGACTGAATTGGGGTGACAGATTCGTCCCATAGAATTGTGGAATTGGGCCGCTTTTATTCATCATATTCTGTCCTGGCCCATGAGAAATCATCGTCCCTACAGATTGAGAATTCAGTCCAGAAAACTGGAATCCAGTAGTCGGGTCTGGGTTTTGTCGGGGATGGTCATTTTGACCGAAATACTCTCCAGAGCACCGAAAACCAGGTGGTGAATTTGGGAATCAACCACCGTTGGAAAAGAATTGCCCACGACCGAAGTTTCTACCCCAAATCTGCCGCTTCTAGTGAATCTACCTCGACCACCGCAATATGAGCTGCTATAGGACATGTATTAGCGTGGGTCACCGAGTTCGATGGTATCCTTGGTGGACCAGAGAGCAACTGTGTCCTGATCTCCCTGTTTATCAGCAGGAACATGAATTAGAGATTCATAAGTTACCAATTCACCTTCAAAGTCCTCTAGTGAGAGATTTCCCAGTCAACGAGCAAACAAAATATGGGGGATGAACATTTGGAAGGCGAAGGAAAGACCACCAGCAACATAGTCAATTAACTCATCGTCTGTCACCATTTGCCCGGCGGTCGAGAGTTCAGCGCGAAGCAATTTTGTGGCTTGAAGAAAGGCAGAACACGTCTGGGTTCCTTGCTTCAAATTTTGAAGCTTACGTTTCAGATTCAGAATCCTGGATGACTTTTTCAGAGAGAATCGTTGGGAGAGTTTATCCCAAATTGCAGCGGCGCTGGTTAAGCCATAGGTATCAGGAAGGATTTCTGTCGAGAGAGGTCTGTTTATTACGGCCAGAACAAATTGATCCTTCCTGTGCCAATCTAGAAGAGCCGGATTCACAACGGCTGGTGCAAGCCTCTGTTCATCAGTTGCATCAGGAGGCAGCGGCATGGTGGCTGCAGGACACAGTGAAGAACCATATGCAATCGTCATTAAGTCATAGCTTCTAAGGACAGGAACAATCTGGGACATCCATGACAGGTAATTATTTGAATCCAACTTCACGGATACTACTTGTGATAGATTTAGATAGGGATAAGGTGTGGAACTGTTTGATGCCATTAGTGATGTTTTGTTGAGAGGAGTTGTGTGTTGAACAAACAGATCTGTAGAATACTGGCTTTTCTGCAGAGTATTGAGGATCAATAATCTCAGATCAATACACTTTGATCTGAGTTAAAAGATCGGTACTTACTGATGGTCTGATAATTTGCACAAATCAGACAGAAATACACGGTTGAATCTTACACTCGATTCAGGACCGGATAAATTTCACTGCGTGAGCAATGATGGCTCCGATACCATGAAAGATCGAGAAATATTGAAGAAGAAAGACGATTTACAATCACTCGTGTACATAATTATATAGAGTGATAAATTTCACCTTCCTTGTACATTGCTATGCTATCCTTATCTGCAATACAATTAGTTATGCATATCTTTGACCAAGTCTTCTTCCTTAACAATTACTAACATAAAAAATTCCTTTCAGTAAATCGTCTTCTCGCATAACACCTGAGAGAGACTCTCAGGACCTGCAATGCTACCATAAAAATGTCATTTCCTTCATCCATGAGTATTCTGCACTTTCAACCCCACTAGTCTGTGACTCTCAACCTTCAGCGTGAAACACCTACTAGTAGTAGTAGTTCTACTCACTTCGGGGCTCATTAATCCTACATTTTTTGGAGCGAGAGTTTGATTTTTATTTTCTTGCTACCATTCTTCTGTTGGATTATTGTGGGTTTGGATGGGATAAGTGGCTGGATGGGGGTGGGATTTATGGATCAGTTTGTTTTGCGGTCACCGTCACTCAGGTTCAACGATGTGGGACAACAAAACTCAATTTTGAAGACGGGGTGTAGTTTTTTCCATATATCCAGCCATCTGTTAGTGCCAATCCTTGGACTCCCGTAAATGTCCGACAATAAGAGGATGTTATTGGCAATGTCACTGATGCCCCAAATCAGCAAATCACTACGAGCGGTCACGAATGAAAGGGTAATGTTATGCTGGACGAATTTGAGAATACTTCTTCATTTACCGCTTTGCCTATGCAACGGTGGGGTTGTATATTCAGAGTTATTTAAATTGGGGTTCTTGAGATTTGCATTTTTGGAACTGGGCTCAATTTGGTGGATTTGGGAGAGGAGGTGAGGAGTAGACGTTTGACCACCTGCATCGAAATATCAGGAGAGATTTTTTGATTTTTTGGTGTAGCACGTGAGTTGATGAGCTGGCAAGGCTTTCTTATGATTCTTGCGGAAATCATTCATGCAGTATCGCATTTGCCCCGAATTTGATATTAAATTACTTGTTGTACTTATCATTTCACTTTGAGAAATGATAAATACCACGAATGATGTGCATGAGAAATGATGTGCATGACTTGTGCACATCATTTCACATGGCACCATGTCATTTGATAACATGTTGCCCAGAAAGTGTTAACATAACATACAAGACGGTCATCCAATGACAGTCAACATGTGCAATGATATGCACAAATCGTATTCATCATTGGCGGTATATATCACCTATCATGTATATGAGAAATGATAAATACCATGAATGATGTGCTCAATTAATGCACATCATTCCGCATGGCAACATGTCGTTTGATAACATAGTGTTCAAAAAGTGTTAAATAACTTACCAGACTGTCATCCAATGATAGTCAAACATGTGGAATGATGCACAAATCATGCACATCATTGGTAGTATATATCAGTGTTCGAGAAGTCAGGAAGTGGAAGCGGAGTGGTCGGAGCTCAGAGACCACCTAGGTGACTGCCCAGGTCGCTTAGGTGGTACTTAGCCGCAAGAAAAAACCTATTTTTTTCGAAAAAAAATTCCCGATTGGGCGGCTGCCCAGCCCCAAGTCGGAGCGGCCAGCTTGAAAATGCAGCCTAGGCTGCCTATACGGCATTTTCTCGAACAGTGGTATATATCAGCACTCAGGTACATAAGAAATGATAAATACCACGAGTGCCGGCATGTCATTTGGTACCATGATGCCCAAAAGTGTTGAAAATAACATGTCAGACTATCAGATAGCATGATGCCCAAAAGTATTGAAAATAACCTGCCAAACTGTCCGTCCGATATGTGGAATGATGTGCACAAATCGTGCACATCATTGGTGGTGTATATCACCATTAATGTATGCCCAAATAGTGCACATCATTAGTGGTATTTTTTTAAAATCAAAATTTGATTTTATTAATAATAAAAATGATTACACAAACTAGTTCCAAAAGTGAGCATAGTCATGAAACGTGCAATCACTAAAACTAAACAGGGGGCCAGTATTTTTTTCCTGGCGGTTGCGCTGGCTGCGTCTCAGACTGGTTTTATTCCTAGGTGACTGCATCCTTAGTTCATGATGCTCGCTCAGCTCGTGATGAGAAACTTGTATAAACTCCTTCTCCTCAACTTGGTCAGCTCAACTTTTTCTCACTATTGGGCTGCTGACTGGAGTATGTTGCTCATCAATAACTGAGTCCTTCAACTGCTTTACATCTTAGGAGGGGTGGCGGGAGATGTCATCATGTTTTTTTTCTTTTAGCAAAGCAGATGTCATCATGTCTGATTTCTTTCACTTCATCATTGAATTGAGTATGTCTGGTGCTACTGTGTGCCAGAGAGGCTCGTCTTTCCTATTCTGATTCAAATCGTTAAATGAGTTGATCAGCCCCTAGAATAATATGCCACAAATGGTCTTGTTTAAATTTTTAATCGCCCGATCATTAGTGGTATTTATCACCACTCCTTTATTTTTTTTACCACTCCTTTATACTTTGTTGTGATATTTATATATAGAGTACTGCTAATGACCATGCTCTATTTGTTTAAACTTCAAAGGAGTTGGGTTAATTTTCATATATATGATGATGTTAGCTTGTTGGGGGAAGATAAATGTAGATTAGGTAGTATGATCGAACTTGCCTAGCAAATGTCAATTATCCAACAAAGATAGATCAAAGAAATATAATAATATATGGCGGCCACATAGTTCATCTAGCATGGGTGCTAGCCTTCCATGGTGTAAATGGCACGTCCTTTTAAGTAGTTCATTTAGGCGCTTAGACTGCTTATGTATTGGATGAGGTAGTGGTTGAGTACCTGAACTTAAGTCTGTGAGAATAGGAGGTGGAAGCTTGAATCCAACTAGGAACAAGTAATTCATTTGGCCCACGATTGCGGGCTTAAGACCGAGTATGCCCCGATTTGTGAGGGATAGCTTCGCATGAATTCCTATGAATTAGTTAGACGGACATGACATGACATGGCATAGATACAATCTATGTTCGAAAAGTATGTCGCCTAGGCCGTTTAGGCGCATCCTAAGCGCTAGTGTGCTGCCCTCCGCCTTGCCTGAATTATTATCGCCTAGGCTGCTTAAAAGCGTGCTTAAGCGGGCGAGTAGACCGCTTAGACGCTAAACAAGTTATAACTTCTGAGAGTCCGTCTAGCGATTTCTCCCATCAATACAAGTTACCAAAAAAAAAAAATGATAATGTCATCCATATCACGGGCAAGGGTAATTATGTAATCGTATTTCCTATCGGGCACCTCACTCGCCGTACTGCAGGCCACATTTTAAATACAACTGTTGGTCCATTTCAGATCCGTGCTTCTTCCTGCTTGTGCTCTGAAAATCGTAAAAAGTGATCACTGCCGGAATCATGAGTCTGGTGGCATCCTGATTTCACCTACAATCGAGATACATACGGACAACAGTGTGTAGAAACCATCAATTGAGGATCGGAAGATAATCTGGAGTGTATAAGATCTCTCCAGTTCGCCTGCTGCGAAATCGATAATTAGGCAAGTTCTCGTCACTGAGTTGGGTTTCAGCTGGATTTTATACTAATTTAATTTTGGCTTATGTGGTTTGGGTGCAGATCTAGTTTCATTTTCCTTGTAGTGACGTTTGCTTTGTGTTTGTTGATGCGTGTAGATCTGAAGAAACTGACGAGTGAAGGTGCGCTGGTTCTGCATACGCACCGGTACATATTTATGTTTGTTCTGTTGGTCGGATTTATTGAGATAGAAGTCGATCTGCTGAGATTTTGGTGGTTATGGAGGAGATCTAAATTCTGTGGTAGAAATCAGCTGTTAACTTGTTAGATCAGTTTCTGGGGTGCTGAAGCGGTAACTAAGATTAGTGAATAGTGAAGTACGAGGCGGACTGAGCTGGGGTATATTTTCTGAATTACGTTGGATGGAGACTCTTGTTGCTCATCACAGGAATGACCATCACTGTTATGGAAGACATCGAGGCCATGGGGCCTCAAAGGTTGGTTATTTTGCCTCACCACCATCGGCCAATTTTGAGGCCATTAACTGCAGGACGTTTCAAGCTGGAGAAGGATTGCTCCCCACTCCTCCACAATCTTGTTCCAACACAAACCCAGCTAGTAAGACATCATTTCAGGTATTTCAAACACCGTCGCCATATGTTACTTACAATAGGAAAAGCTCAAAAAGAACTTTGAAGAGCAATTCTGTTCCTGTGCCGATTAAGATCGAATTTGAAAAAGTAGAAGAAGGTCTTCTATTCTCTGAGCGCTGGGCTGGGCCTGCTTACTCAAATTCCCCTTGCCCAAGTTCTTTGCCAATACCAAAGTTCTCATTACGGCCTAAAAGAACTGTTTCCCTTGAATTGCCTTCTATGAAATGTGAAGTTGATCTGCCTCCAATGGCCAAATCAGCGCCTGCTTCCCCCGTGAGGCAGCGTTGCCCTTCTCCAAGTTATATTTTCGACAGTTCTGATTCTGCGACTAAGACCCTTTGTCGCATCCTTAATCTTGATATTACTGATGAATGATGGGGCGGTAGTGATCTGGTAAATAAAGATGTAGATATGGTTTTTTCTTGTTGGCAGACTGCATATATAATAAAAAAGGATTAGTAGTTAACTTGACATACTGAAGTGGCTCATACTGCGGGCAGAAGCTGTTCTATGATTGGTTGACTATCCCTCGACTCTATTGGGAATCAACAAATGTTTTCAAGTTATGATTGTGGGTGTGATTTGGTTGCTCAGAAACGTGTCTTGCTCTGTGAAAGCCAGTGACGGAAACAAAGATTGAGATAGAACTGTGGCATGATTATGGATTTGGGCTTTGATCGACGAGATCATTTGATCATGAAGTAGGAATTCTCCTCCCGGCCCCGGGTCTGTTCTTCTCAGCAACGTCTGTTGCAATCTGTATATACTATAGAATCAGGCAGAGATCGTATGAACAGACTGCTGTCTGTTTGTCTGACATCTAGAATTTCAGTTCTTTTATCAACTAAGTATCCATCAACTTCCTTCCTGCTTCCACTAGTCAAATGCCTGATGTAGATATAGGCTTAGTCCATCTTTGGCCATGATAGCCTGAATTGGCTAAACCTCTCTTCATTGTATGTCTTTTTTCTCACGTTAAGTTTCCTCTTGGAAATAGTTAGTTTTTCTATCTTTTGTTCTTCCTTCACCAGATTTTCTGTTTTTTCAAAGGAAATCTGGGAAGGAGAATAGTAATAGATAAACTTTAGATTCTCAGTTAGGTTTCATAGATTTTATATCTTCGATAGCAAACATCTTATAGTTGCTAGGTCTGGGTAGCTGATTGTCCGCTATTAGTCACGACTTGATCCATTCTGAGCTTTTCCTAATCACTTCGCCTATAGCCCTTCTTCTGGATGTGGTCTATGGTTAATCCCTACTGTTCTTACTCTTAGTGTTCGATTCTGGAGATTGTTGATTGAACCAAGTTATTCTCAGGTACTAATCTAAGCCCTTTTGCCGTTGTTTATTTTCTATATGGCATCCATTTCCTAATATTTGCTCATTTCTTCCCCTGTCAGTGCTTGTGAAGGTGGCATAGGTCCATCGGGAGGCTCTGTCAGTAGCTCGTTGCCTTGCTAATCTTTGTAATCTGTAATGGCCGTTTTGTTCTGATGTATGCTGAAGTCTGCTGTCAGTAATAACCCTTCCGGGATGTAATGAACTTCTGTTATGTCATTTCGGATTTGCTTTGTTTAGTTCCTTGATTACTGTTGGTATTTCCCCGCTTATATTCTAATGTAATAGGCTTGCTTCTGTGGTACTTGTGCATTTATGCGGTATATGCATCATCATTTAGGAAAATTTTATTGTTTATATTCAGATTAATGAAATTTAGATCCAGAATTATAATCGTGATCGTTAGATTCACATCATATGAATTGGCGAGATTAGAATTCTGCATCTAACTTTATTAATCTGTATATAAGGTTATGGACTTGAAAATTAGATGCTGATAGTTGTCGTTACTATGCAATGCCTATATGGCTGCGGGATGGGCCGGTGGCCGATGGGCCGGTGTTTAACACTTTTGCGTGGGCTCGTTAACCGATGGGCTGGTGTTTAACACTTTTGCGTGGGCCCGTTGACCGACCAACCCTACAGTGCACAGGACATTGCATAGTATACAGTGATTATCCCACTGTATACTCCCCAATTCCGATTACATGATTCTTAACCAAATTACCATCAATGGAACACTATTTGTATGCTAGCCTGCGCATTCTCCCCATTAACAGTAGAAATCTAATACACTGGGCATTTTGGATGATTGAATAATAAGCATGCATTTTCACCTCACTACAATTGAATTGATGCCCAACAAACAACAATTGAGCATTTCTCCCATTATCTTACGTCCATCATCAAAGCGTTGATAATAATAATGTAACAACCAACACAATACTGCGATATCAATTCTGCCCCTCATTATACCTATATGCAAAGGAGAGGAGAACTGAAGGCAGAGAGAGTAACGCCATCAAACAACAAGCCAATAACTACAAACAGAGAATACAAACAGATTTAGTCGTTTAGTGCAGGCAAAATTTGATCTTTTCTGGGTAAAATCCTGAGAAAGCATAGACAGCTTCGTGATTTTGTTAGAAAGCATCATCTCCCTCAGGATTCTTCATTCCTTCAAAAAGCATCATTTCTTGAGAACGGCACTCATGGCTGCAAAAAGCTTTCTCACCCCTGAAAAATGAAGGTTCTTCAACAGTCGGTAACAACATCAAGTGTTCGACATGATAATGGAAACTGTATATATATATATATATATATATATATATACCGGTACAACCACTCAGTTGGACCAGGCTTATGGCCTTCAATTATTGTACAAATAACCTTAAAAGTAACAGAAGGTAACATGTAACCACCACCAACATGCTGGTCTATGTTAGAATGATGATTCATCTGGAATTATTGCAGGAAATCATAAACAGGGTACGACCCAGAATGCAGAATATCGAAATCAAGACATGAGAGCAAGAAATTAGACTCACCGGTACATGAAAATGTCCTTGTCTTGCCTCAAGATATCTTTGCAATTGTGACAAAAGCTCAGAAAATTTGGCGATGGGGAGGAGTTTGAAGGTTTGACTTCAGAATCACATTCCATGTCGTCGTCCTCAGAGAACTTCGGATAGCCCACGCTGCAGCTCTCCACAACAATGTATTCATCAAATATGTGAGTGGTTTTCGGATTGGGTCCATGCGTGATCACACAAGTATAGTCTTCTGAAAGTTCCATTTCCTTCAAAGATAGCTGCCTGGTCAAATCCTTTGATGGTGTCCTGCATAAAGGGCTCACGAACTGAGAGATCCTTGTCTTGATTCCAAAATCAGCCGGAGACATTGGCGGCTCCTCTGGCGAAAGCGTGGACCGAGGAGGATTAGTTGCCGGAATCTGGACCTTAAGTTTCGATCCAAGTACGATCATTCTGTTAATGGGCTTGGAGAAATTCCCATCAAATCCATCACCTGTTTCTGAAACAATGGAGTCAATAAGAGCCAGGCCGATGGCCTGTGGCTCCTGTTTATCAGTTGGGTTACTTTGTTCACTAGAAAATTTGGACAAGTTTCTGTCATAACCAAAAGGGTTCACAAAACCAGACGAGTTCTTGGTATCGAGAATTGATGTGGGGCTTATAGCGGCGGCAGTCTCGGAATCTGCAGGAATTTTGGACAAAAACCCATTGAAAAACCTTGGGGAACCCAAAAAGGCTGAAATTGGGGAGGAAGGAGGGGTTTTAAGCAATGACGCTTGATCAGCCATTCGAGCTTGCTTGCTGGTCGACACTGACCTAGATCTGTTCCTCAGCATTAGTTTCTGTACAATCACGGATCAGTTATTCTCAAGCAAAACGTTTGAACGGATCGATCTACTCCAGCTACAATCAATGTTAGCAGAAAACTGTAAATACATACATACCCATGGGCCAAAAAGAATCAGAGTTTTGCACGAATTTAAACGAACCTTGAACTAGTGGCTATGTCAACTCCGTGTGTAGCTGCTGCAGTTCACAGACAACTTTTCGTTTCTCAAAAGAAAAAAAAAGAAAAAAAAAGATGGGTTTCACTTCAAAGCCTGAAAACGAATCATCACGCACCAAAAAGAACCCAGGAAGGAGGACACAAAAAAGTAAGTCGAATCAGAGAAAACCCCAGCTGCTAAATCTCATGAGCCTCCATTTCAAACAGCTCCACATTAAGCAATAAAGGCTGAATCTTTACTGTTTTCCGGCCAACCCTCTCGGAGATTCTTAAGAAGAACTAAGAGAAACTTCCATTTACGAACTACAATCGACTAAAAAATACTAAATCCCATCTCAGCATTCAATACCAAAGAAGCGATTCAATAATCAGAGATGGTCAGAGGAGGAGCACAATGACCAAGCTTTTTTTTGGCTTGTTAAATAGAAGAAGAGTGAGCTTTGATCATTGCTTTTGGAGGAATGGAAGGAGAAGAAAATAAAAACAAGAAAGCAAACGGCAGCAATATGAAGGGGGCCTACGCACCAAATTATTTCTGAACACCGAGTTTTGGACTCTAGTGTTGATGGTTTCTTGCAATAACTATTGTGATCAATTATAAATAACATCAACTGTCAGAACTACAAGACAATGTAACTACAAGAAAAACTCCATGTCTCATTCAAAAATTATGGTCATTCCAATGCATATTAACTTAATATTATTAAGAGTGTACATGACGATATAAAGTGGAGGGAGGATGAATATTCCTTTCAAACAATTACATTCACATATACGTGGATGAATTTTTTGTACAAGTAAAAGATTTCATTCAAAACCATAAATTGTACATAGCTTTGTATAGAACCTGCTGCAGATTGTTCTCCCACCAGCTATCACCACACATCAAACCCATGTTCCATGAATGTGATGACCCTGCAAGAATGTGTTATTTACGTTGAATGTTTGATGTTTGTGCTGTATGAATGAAGAACACACGGGTTTTACGTGGTTCGGGAAAATTCCCTACTCCATGGGAGATGATTTTTTTCGGATTTGGGAAGTATACAATGCTAAAAGAATTGTATAGTATGTAGTGCCCTCGTGCCACTGCAGGATTGGTCGGTCAGCGGGCCCGCGCAAAAGTGTTAAACACCAGCACACCTGCCACACCAATCCCAGAGTGTCACATAGGCACTGCATACTATACAATTCTTTTTTGCACTGTACGCCCCCTAAACCCATTTTTCTCCTTTTTCTTACTTGCGTTTTCTCTTCACTGTCTAGGGGTACATATAGGATTTACAGGATCACATCACACAGTTTCCGGATCCTAAAATCAAGGGATATAATTAAAGAAAGATTTATCATTATCTTTTCCTTAAATACAATCATTATTCCTAACACTCTCTCTCAAGTTTGGTGGGGAATATTCCACACCCAACTTGCCCAATACGTCGTGAAATATCTTCCTGTTGACTGCCTTGGTAAGGATGTCGGCCAGCTGATCTTCTGACCTTACAAATGGAAGAGAGATAATCCCACTTTCAAGCTTTTCCTTTATGAAGTGCCGATCCACTTCAATATGTTTTGTCCGATCATGTTGTACCGGATTCTGTGAGATGTGAATGGCTGGCTTGTTGTCACACATTAAGGGAGATGCTTCAGATGGTTCAAATTCTAATTCAGTCATCAATTTTCTGATCCAAAGGACTTCAGTCAATCCCCGGGCAACTCCTCGAAATTCTGCCTCTGCACTCGATAATGCCACAACCTTTTGCTTCTTGCTTCTCCAAGTAACGAGATTTCCACCAACGAAGGTGAAATATCCAGATGTTGATCTACGGTCCACTGGATTACTCGCCCAATCTGTATCCGTATACGCCTCGGTCCTCAGATGTCCATGCTTCTGAAAAGTATCCCCGTATCGAGTGACCCTTTCAGATATCTCAGTATCCTGAATGTTGCATCCATATGATTCTTTTGGGATTGTGCATGAACTGACTCACAACTCTCACTGCATAGGCTATATCCGGACGGGTATGGGCTAGATATATCAGCTTACCAACCAGGTGTTGGTATTGATTTCTGTCTGTTCCCTCAGCTCCTTCTACAATCTTAAGTCCATGGTTCAGTGCCATGGGGGTTTCTGCCGATTTGCTGTCGAGTAACCCAGTCTCAGCCAATAGGTCGAGGATGTACTTTCGTTGGGAGATATAGATACCCTGGTTGGACCTCGCAACTTCGATTCCCAGAAAGTATTTCAGTCTCCCAAGGTCCTTCATCTCAAATTCCTTGAATAAATTATCCCTCAATGTCTTGATCTCATCTGTGTCATCTCCGGTGATCACCATATCATCAACGTATATGATCAGGCACGTGATTCCTTGAACTCTGTGTTTCAAGAATAGAGTGTGATCTGAATTGCTCTGAGTGTACCCAAACTTTTTCATGGCCATGGTAAACTGCCCAAACCATGCCCTGGAAGATTGCTTCAATCCATAGAGTGCCTTTTTCAATCTGCATACTTCCTCTGCTCGAAAATCCTCTGAATACCTTGGTGGCCCATCCATATATACCTCCTCTGTCAGATCACCATGTGGGAACGTGTTTTCCGCGTCAAATTGGTGAAAGTGCCAATCTAGGTTAGCAGATATAGAGAAGAGGATCCGAATTGTGTCCAACTTTGCAACAGGTGAGAAGGTCTCTGAATAATCAATCCCATACGTCTGCGTGTAGCTCTTGGCTACAAGTCTCGCCTTGTACCTCTCAATGGATCCATCTGCTTTCTGCTTCACGGAGAATACCCACTTACACCCTATCGGTCTCTTCCCTGAGGGCAACTTACATTTCTCCCAGGTACCATTCTTTTCCAATGCTTTCATCTCTTCTTTCATTGTCGTCTCCCACTCAGGACTTCTCATTGCTTCAATTTCGTTTCTCGGCACATCATCAGTGTATATGGAAGTAGTGAAGGCTCTTGCAGACTCAGTTAGACTCCCCCTGACCATATTAACCACAGGATATCTCTGAGACCTCGAGTCATGATCTGGTGTATATCTTTTTGGCCTCACCCCTCTAGTAGCTCGATGTGGGAGAATGTATCTCGGGGTGACAGGGCTGTCTCCTGCATCATGGTTAATCATAGAATCCAAAGTAGTAGTCTCGGGTGAATTTGTACTTACCTGGACATCCAGTGAGGAAGGTAACTAGGGCGGCTCCTCCTGTTTTGACTGTACTCCATCAATACCATGTTCCAGTGCAGGTGGCCCTCTTGACTCGTGAGATGGCTCTTGTACGTGAGGTACATGAATGGATGTGGGTACCGGTGGAGATATGGTTGGTGCGTGAGGCACATGAGATGTCATTGGCGTCGGAGTGAGGTAGGGTGGTTCATCCTGGCTAGGCGCGTGAGGCGCATGAGTCGGTTGTGGCGGCGAAGAGGATGCTAGCCAATCAAGCGAGTCGGATCGTCCCATCTCCCCCTGACTCGTTGAATGAGATAGCGACATATAGTAATACTCAGTCTCCACAAAATTGCAGTCCATAGTAGTAACCAACCGACCTATCTAAGGATTGTAACAACGATACCCTTTCTAGTCCATATATCGGTATGCAATATACTCTCCCACTCTTCTTTGGTCCCCAGTGAGCATAGGAGTAAACCAAGTATCGTAGCTGCCAAAGGCACACCTCTGCATTTATGTACTAATTCCAATCCAACTTGTTTCAACTCGGTGTTGTCAAGGAAAGACCTTCCGGCACATTTAGCTAGCAAACCTATGCAAGCTTCGTCACTCAATATGTTCATATGAAAAGCAACGACACGTTTGCCGATTTTGTTTACCATTCCAAGGCTACAGGTAGTAACTACGACTCGGCTGCCAGGTGCACCAAACCATAAAGGAATCATTAGTTCGAACCACTTTTCGGCATCCTCATTCCACACTTCATCCAAGACGAGTAAGAACTTCTTATTTTTTTAATGCATCAACTACACCCCGTCGAAGATAGTATGAGGGCTTCGATCCATTTCCAATCGTCTGGTAAATTTTTTGAATGGTTGAATCAAATTCATCAGAAACACCCGCACACACGGTTAGTTCAAAGCTTTCCTTTACATCCTCATCATCATAAACAAGTTGCGCAAGTGTAGTTTTTCCAACACCGCCCATTCCACTGATTGAAATTACTAAAGGAACATGACCACACGTACTGTTCTCAAGCAACATCTCCATTATTTCTCTTTTTTGTTCATCCATGCCAAATACTTCAGATTCATTCACTGAAGAATTGGTTGCATCCCTTATGAAATTAGATCTGTTAGCTGAACCGCCACTGTACTCCAAAGTATACTTGCGTCTCAGTTGGGCTAGATCATCCAATCTGACCATAAAGTTCTTTATCTTTACAATCACCATTTGATCAGAAAAGAGACCAACTATAGTTTTGTCGAAAAAACTTCTTGCATGTCTATGAATGCCAATTGTGAACTCATCCAATTGATCATCCAGATCATACATAATGGCTTTTATATAATCAAACCATACTCTTAACAACTCATCTGTTAACTGTTTCTCCTCTGCATCTTCGACTGCTTGGATATATTTCAAGTGTTGACTTAAGTCACTCAGATGGCTTTTGATATCTCGACCAGCCAATCCCGAATCTTATATGGAGTCCAACTGTTGCAACTGTGACCGGATGATTGTAGACAAAAAAGCATGTACTATAGGCATCATGTGTTGTTTCTCCTTTGTATTGTTTCTCATTGAAAATCTAGAATGAATCAATAAAACACAAGGTGTAAGGACGTAAACAAAAAAGAAAGATCGTCATCAACATCAACTTTTGTAGAAAAAGCAAAAACTTACAATCCATATCGATTCTCTTCGTTTAGCATTAAGGACTTAGTAGGATTTTGAGGGATGAGTAGGAAAACATTATTCCAAATTATCGCACACTATCCCATTTGATTAAGGAAAATGTAGGATATTGAAGTAAAATGTTTCCCATTTAAAATAGTAAGATTTAATGGGATAATTTAATTTTTTGTTGAAATTACTAATTTGTCCCTTCCATATTAAACTATTGAATTAATTATAAAAAATTAAGAATTTCAACTTCATATATCGAACGTATAGCCAAAAAATATCTATAAATAATATTTTTATGTGTAATATATATGATTTTTTTTTAGATTTTTTATTTTAAAATATATTTTTTCTCAACTTTTTTATTAGAGTTTCGGGGTTTGAGCATCCATACCTAAAATTAAACTTATTATTTATTTGTTTTATTAAGATGTTTGATTTCAGATATTCCGGTTAGAAATTTTAGCTCTATGCTCGAACCATTACCCGAATAATGTTGGGTATGATTTTACTATACAAACCAGAAAAAAATACATCATACCCATCGGGTGTCAGATTAGGGTAATCCGAACTTTGCGGAAAATACAAATACCCTTATTTGCGCATTCGATGAAAAATTGGCAAAAAATGAAAAAAAAATTTAATTTATTTTAAGTTTATTAACTTAATCAAAATAGAGGGCAAATGAGTAAATTCACATAAATTTCAAAATACTTACAAGAAATTATTCTGACTACTAAACATTGGATTTTGAAATCTCACTATATCATCACAATGTAGTCCTGCATACTAAACACAGGATAAATTGTTTCATCCCACTATATCCAAATTATCATGTCTACTAAACGGACCCTTATAGCTAGCTCTGGGGAGCATATAAACACCACAGTTTAGAGGTATAGGGATGAGAGAAACAACTTACCAAAACCAAATATGCACAGCCAACAATAAGAGAAAAAAAAAAGAGAAAATCATCATCATCCACTTTTCAAGAAGAAATATTGATATAAGATTATCATTAATTCATTATCATCAACTTAGCATCCGAAGCGAAAATGACAAATTTTCAAGGAAGAAACAAAATAATTGCAAAGTTTTAGAAAACATAATACTTAGGAAAACCAATTCGTGCAAAGTTGTTGAATTAAGCAAGTAGAGAGCGCTTCAAGATGAAATCCTTGTCTGAGCAAATATGAAAAGCATACAAGAAAGCAAGTATTGAGTTATACTTATACAATTCCTGTCAACTAAAAAGAAAAAATAAATTAAAAATTCAAATACAAATTTACAAAATGTATACATAATTTTATTCAAAGTATACAATAAAATTTACATAATTTTATTTCGCAATGTGCATAGGTCGGGCCGATTATTAAGCAAAATAGCACTTGATTACAGTTGTAGTAATGATATTCAATTGTTTATTACACATATTAGAAATTCGGATAAAAAATTATAATCTTATTACCTGCGAGATTTTTTGAAAAATATGTGGATTGTGACCATTTTCAATGTCTGTTTCTTTTCGAAATTGTGAATTGTGCGAGTTATCCTGCTATCGAATACAAGTAGTTCAACTGTTGAATTGAATACTTCCCAATGTAAAGGTCTAGGGTTCGATACCCTTATATATCAAAAAAATAATCCCGCTATCTTTTCTAAACTATTACCCTCAACTGCTGCAATATTACGTCGCTCTGTCGTCGTTTAAAACTTCTGATTTGGGACAAAATTTATCATTCAACGAACCATAATTTCTGCAACCCCAAATCCATATATACAAAATTCACACTCGGTCAAGAGCATGGTTGACGCGACACACATAGGTAATGATCTGATGCCCCATCTACATCTTGTTTCATCTTTTCGCACTGATTGCATGTGTTTATGATAACCCGGAGGAAAACTTTATATCTACATGTCTTTACACATATTTATTTATATAGTTCCAATTATAGCCATTATCATGGCTTGCAGCCGAAAATGACCACATCAATAAAAAAAAACCCACACACTAGATCAAAATCCCCTTGGTCTAGCATGGTTCAGACACATTGGTTTTCCTTAATTTTGTTGCACTTTTTCTTTATTATGTTAAGAAATCTCTAATTTGTGTTTAAAAATTTTGGTGATAAAGTCGCCGAAATCACATTTTGACCTTCTGAGTATAGTTTTTTTTATCAATGTGTCTAATTCTACGTGCAGAAGACGGTGGTGGCAGGAATTGGAAATGGGCAGATAAATATGTGTAAAATTATGTAGTTATATAGTTGCCTCAATAACTCAATGTTGCATGTTTATGCTTTTGTATTGATGATCCTATTGTTGCATGTTTATATTGAAGGTTGTGTAATGAATTTGATCATTCATAGTAATTTTATTTGCTATGTTTGATGCACCCGTGGAAGTTAATCAAGCGCACAAAAGTCAGTCATGCAATTTCAACGGTTGATCACGTAGCCAACTTGAAAGACACTGAATGCAACGAGAATCCAAAATAATAAGTAAATGTTAAAAAATTACTAGAAGATGATCATTTAGAGAAGAAATTATAAAAGATTATGACTGTATTTAATGAAAGCATAGATACTTAGAGGCAAGAGGGGAATTAAGGTAAATTCAGGCATTTGGTGGTCCAGATTTCATCACAATACCAAGAACTCAGAGAGGAATTCAGGTTTGCAAGGCCACTTATGCTCGTGCTACTGCTGGCTTGGCGGATCCTCCAGAACAAAATCCCTACGAAGGAAAATCTGATTAGAACAGGTATTGATATTGGCAATGAAATTGGATGCCCGTTTTGTGACCTGCTGATTGAGTCGACAAATCACCTATTCTTCGAATGCTCGATCGCAAGAAGCATATGGAATGACCTTTACCTATGGCTTTTTGGAGACTATAGACCTCATTTGTCAACAGCTTCTGCACATTTCAGCAGCCATATGTCGATGATAAGTAGAAGAAGAGATGCTGAATTCTGGACGGGGCTGTGGATACAAACAGTAGCTGTTATCTGGCAGACAAGGAATGCAAAAGTCTTCGAAAACAAAGCTACTCAACCCTGGGAGATACAGAGCCAAATTCAGCATAGGTTGTGGTATAGAGGCCTAAATGGGAACATGTTCAGAGGCCATACAATCACAGATTGGTTGAGAGATGCGATTAGCTGTCATCAGATTAACTTTGTAGACTAATCTGGGAAGAAGAAGGAATAACATTGTAAATATTGTAAATATCGTATTTTATTAATGAAATTTAAAATAATTTTCTAAAAAACTTATGCTTGTGCTATCCACGCTGAATGTACAAGACAAAGGACACGAGCAACTGTTGCAGCATTAAACCAACCCAGAACAGATTCAACTTTTTTCCAAGTCCATTTCAATCATAGTTTACTTCACGCAATTCTCATCTATGTTAATGAAAAGCAAAGTGCCCTCCAGAAATTCAACTCTATTATATAGTAGAATCATAGAACACTGAAGAATAGAATGGATTATTGATGGCGCTGTTCAACTCACTCATGCTACTATCTGCGCCAGTACAGAAATTCACCACATTCAATTTTCTCAAATCCACACATTTTCATAAATTCAATGCTTCCTCTATCAAGCTCCCAACTCGATCCTGCGGAGCAAAAGCAAAAATATGGCATAAATAAGAAACTATACTGATCATCAACAGAGGGGTATTCTATATTTTTCTTCCTTGATTTTTATATTTCTATGACTTTATTTTCTCTTTTTCTTCTTATTGATCAGTAAAGATGGTGGTGTTTGCTACATAAAGAAAAGCACGAAACAAAAGCAAAGGGAGTGTGGAGGAGTCATGCGTGTACAAGGTATCATTCAGAAGTTTTGCATCATCATTGAGTAAAGCTCTGGAGTAATCTAGCCTAACATCTCGATTGCTTCAATGAATGGTACCTTAAACTTTGCATTGCTCAATTTGATTTTGCAAAATTCTCCTTTGGATTTATATCTTCATTTATCCCAAGGAAAATATGTAACTTGAACGCTTAGTAAGCAGGAAGCACCAATTCAAACAACCACTTAGTGTAGAGTTCTACACCAAATTACAATATACAGTAATACAGGTCAAGATAAAGATTTTTCACAAATAAATAGATTACAGATTAGAAGGCCTAAATCTAAACAGATAAGGTCTGTCACGGGATACGAATCGTTGATCAAAATTATAAATTTTGTAATCGTAAATTGAATTTTATCGTGAATCGTAATATTTAGTT
>JAOYMZ010017592.1:0-19161 GCA_025802335.1 Pinguicula primuliflora
AGATTCTGATCTCTCTGAAAACCCTTGCTGCAGATCTCGCAAACAAATCGATTCGTAGCCAAAAGGGTTGTTGGAGACAATGCAATCACCTCAGCATCAGGGTCTGCACAAACAAGAACAGTTTTTTTTTTAATGAATCCGAGGAAACGAAATATTGAAGATGTTCCAACAGATTTTCTTTTGTTTACCTGGATTTCCGGGGAGGTTTCTCTTCTTCTTTGCTTTCTGTGGTTGATGGGGTGGTGGAAGAGGGGTGTGGAGCATTGAGTTGAAGCTGCCGGAATTTGGTATATCGCCGGAAAAGATGTCCGCCGCCGCCTGTGTGTTTGAATTCTGTATCAAGTTCCGAAACATGACTTGTCCTGGCAGCCAGCCAAATCCCCAGTCCACCACCCACTGGTTTTAAAACCTTTTGTTTGTATTGTTGAACAGAAAAAAGCTGTCTTTTAAAAGCCCTTGTTGTTAACAAACCCTATTTATGAATCTCCTTTTGTGTAATGCAAATGAACAGGTGGAGAAAAACGTGCAGAGAATAAGGAAAATCCCACCTGGCGATAAAAACAAACAGGTGGCAGTTGAAATGCACACAACATAAGCGTCACTCAGAATCGAAAGAGGCTCCAAGATAAAAGATTTTATTCCTCTACTTTTGAGAAGAAGAAGAAGAAAAAAAAATTGGAACTCTTTCTCAAGTTTGTGCATCAGTTGTTCTCATCCAAATCCAATGCTTGTTTGCTCACATATATATATACATATACACTCAAACACAATAATGTTTTACTCGTTATATCCTATATCTGACAAACAGAGCAACTTTTCTGTCATTTCTTCTACTACAAAAACACCCAAAATCCTAAAAGCTGCACAAGTATGGCGGTATAAAGGCAAAGTGGAAGAGATTATCAGTCTGTCGTGTACATGCTTGTAGTATACTTTTGCGCAGAACCTTTGGTCCAACTGTGTTGATCTATTTTGGCCCATTCTCGAGTTGTTTTCAGTTCATCTTGTATTCTGGATTAACAACATTAGCCATGAAAAAACCCCCACCATTTTGATTAGTGATATCAACAGTTTGGCGTGGGCTGAAGTAGAGTTTTGACTTTGAATGTGGCACTACTACAACTAAAAACCAAGAGTATGACAGCAATAGTTGTTAGTCTTTTTTAGCTCTCTTTGCCAAAATGACATAGGACCCAGCACAGAGATGGACAAACTTTCTTGATGATGGATACAAACATGTTCAATTGTCTGGAGTTTTTATTTTTTTTTCTTCTTAAATGTTGCTTGAAGACATGGAGAATCCTATGTTGTGTGTGGTATTTGATTCATGGGATTTTCGTCAAAGTATTGTCTTACACTAGTTGCGCATACCAAGTTGACCTTGGCCTAGTGGTGTGAGTGAGTATGTGTGGGTGTGATTGTGTGAGGTCAAGGGTTCGAATCTTAGTACCACCCAAAAAATGAAAAAATAAGTTAAAAAAAACTAGTTGCGCATGCATATACCAATGTGCAGGTACACAATTCGATAACTTTAGCTATTAAAAAAAGCTTGCGCACGCATATACAATCCAACGATTATATAAGTAAATGAGAAGCGAAATTGCTAAAATTGTCACAAATTTTACATATTTACACGAGTAGTCCCTCTCAATATGAGGGAACCAAATTCGAGGGTTCGTGCGGGATCATCACATTCGTCACTGAACAATGCCATTTATTCACTATTTATCGATATGCTTTAAGTTCGATCACATATTGACAATGTTTTTAAATTGACGCAATCAATGTAAAATTGATACATCAAAGATCAAAATGTCATGTTCCATACTTTGAGTCTTGTGCAAGAATTACTCGGACGCTCCCAGGCACGCTTTACAAGATCAACCTCCGGCAGGAAAATTTGCTAGAAAGCAACCATTACAGGTGGGATCCGAGGGAAATACAACATAAAAACATAGTTCTGAAGGGAATGGCCAAGGATTAGCCCTTTTACCTCTCCAGGTGAGCTCGTTTAGCAGGGGTTATGATCCTTATGGTTTTCTCCCATTTTCAACGCCGGCGATGATATGTACTAGAGGGGTGCAGGAACGGCCGTATAGTTGCCCTCCTTTGCCATTCTGAGTGAGCTCGCATGATAGGATGGGAGCCTAGTACGGTTTCTCCAACGTCCTGAGTAAAGGATGCACCGTACTTTTGTCGCGGCACTCACGTAACATCTCCGTCTTTACTGTACCTGTCTATTCTATAGAAATGAGGAAAGAACTGCAACAAAGGTTATGTGGACAAAGATGAAGAGAACGAGAAGACATACAGTGGAAAGGCCGACGAAAACAAATATCAAATATGTTCTTGAACCGTGTTAGGGACACTTCTACCTCACTCTACTTTACTAGCTTCCCTGAGAACTGGACCAAAGGGGATCTGCATCAAATATTCCAATAGTATGGCGCTACTAAAGACCTCTACATTCCAAATCAAAGGAATGCTCGGAGAATGCGCTATGGCCTTGTGTGTCTGCCCAAGAATACCAATGTGCATAAGTTACATCAAGGGGTTTGGATTGATGATGTGTTCTCAGAAGTAAAACTTACAAAATTCCAAAGGAACCCCAAATCTGGTGGTATGAAAGGCTCTCAGAACTAAACTAGAATGCAGGAGCGAGGTAACATTAAGGGGCAGCCAGCACAACCGTCAAAAGAGCGGTTTCCTCAGTATCCGGGGGAGACTTTTACACCTACTGCGGCAGAAACTCAATGGCTCACAAACTGTCTAGTTGTCACCTTGGGACTGGGAGTAACTAATGCGGAAGCTGATGAAATACTGGTCCATAATGGATATTCTAACGTGAGGCTCTCGTATATGGATGAGGAGACTAGGATAATCCAAGCACAGACAGAGGTTGAAAAACGAGCTTTATTGAAGGACCAATCTGAAGGTATGCTGAAAGCATTCTGCACAATGAGGTCATGGTGTGACAATGATAACATGCTACCTAATGGTTATATAACATGTTGGGTGACAATCTATGGAGTGCTCCTTACGTGTGTGATGACCAAGTTCTATAAATGGCTTAAAAGGGAACTAGGTGGTACAAAAAATCAACGGTCAGTACATTTTCTCGACAGACTATTGGCAAGGCACGTATACTGGTGCAGACTCAATTTGAAGATAAAATTCAGTTTGTGAGGCATATCCTCATAAATGGGGTGAAATAGCAACTCAGAGTTGAGGAGAGCCCCTGTGATGACTGTTATGAATCAAATAAGGCAGATACCAAGTCAGACGAATGTGTCAATAAGGAGCAGTGGATAGTGAATAATCCACAAAGTAGGATACAAAATGTGAACGGAAGAAACATGTGGATTGCAAAGAAGCTACAATGCCTAGCAGAGGCCAGTATGCAACATTGGCCAGGAAAAGAAAAAATGGTGGATAGCCTTGTGAATAATCAGGTAAACAGGTTCTCAATGCTAGATGATGAAGTGAGTCTACTATTCATGAACAAAGAGAATGGTGTGTACCGTGGTCAATCCTCACGTTGGGCTGACGAGGTGGAACAGGTAGATTTGAAAAATCCTCCACTTCGTATACTCCAACGGAAATCACAATCTCCTGGACCTGCTACTAAGGAGACATCTCCAAAAAAATCAGCCTTGCAAGAAAATGCAAGTGTAGCAGAGTCAGTTGCACAATTAGACAATCGGGCTAAGAGACGAGAAATAATTATTTCAAGCAATGTGATGCAGAGTATGCTGAAAGAAAATACAGTGAATGTGGTGGTTGAAGAACCAGAAATCATAGCTCAATCTGGACATGAAATCTCGATGAGTATGAGATAAGAACTAATTGCAAAAGTAAAAAGCATGTTGCAGCATGTTGCAGTAAAAAGCATGTTGCAGCATGAATGTTGCACCACTTAAAGAGAGTGTTTCTGTTTGGAGAATGCTCCAAAATAAGATTCCTACAGTGGATAATCTGTTAGTCAGAGGTATTGCTATTGAAGGGGAAGGATGCTGCAAAACGTGTGATCTTGAGATAGAATCGGTAACCCATATGTTCTTTTTTTTTTTGAAATGTGTCGAGATTAATTTGGGATGAAGTTTACTTGTGGATTTGCGGGCATCTTGTCCAAATCTACGTTGATCCATGGCAGAATTTCGTCAATCATATGCAAAACGGGATGTCGATTTCTGGAAGGCAGTCTGGGTCATTGTAATTTGGATATTGTGGCGATTTCGAAACAAGGTGCTATTCCGGAAAATTAGGCAGCCGGTGATGAAAATCATACGGCAAATCAAGGTTCGATTGTGAGAAATTGACAGAATGAACAATCAATTTGAAGGTTATACTAAAATGGATTAGGAAAGGGAAGCTTCGACAGTTCATATGATAGATTTCCAGTAGAGACGAGGTGATGGTTTTTCCTAATTGTACTTGTAAATAAGTTTGATTTTTGCAGTATTAATACGAATTAAACTTGATTTGCTAAAAAAATTCATGTTCTAATGGGGTTCTGGCGACTTCGTCAACGTAATTTCTAAGTCATAATTAAGGACTACTTAATTCTATGAAAAATAAAATGAAATTATTGGCGATAAGGCACCTACATACAACCGGTGCATAAGGCTTTTGATCCTTGATATAATAATTTTTTATCAATTGCAATTTTGATGAGAGAATGTGACTGTAATTTGCAGTGTGTCAAAAATAGTATACAAATATCATTATACTTCTTCATTTATCCATTGGATGGACGGTAAGTTAAAACGATTTAATTATTTTATTTTTATTATAACTTTGAAAAAGAAAAAAGGTAATAAAAATGCTATCATTTATTCAATTATTTCCTTAAAAATGTTTGTCGGCTCATTTTCATGCAAATTTTCTTTTCTGCCACATTTGTCCTTATCTTTTTGTTATTTAGCACGCATTGCTCTTTCAAAAATCGATGGTGCGCACCCGCCTTTGGAAACCGAGAGAAGTTTGATACCGGCCTTTGAACAAGCCATTTTGATTAAGCCACAATTAATGCTAATTTTTCATCTATCCTTTGTGGTCATCCAAAAGGTGACAAAAGTTTACATCATTTCCTCTTTTCTTCCTTCTCTCTCCTCTCTCATGCACACACCTCCTTCATTCAAACTGGCGAGTCCCATTTTGGATTTCTACAAATGCTCTAGGTGTTGAAAAAATATATATTTCGTAAAGATTCCATTTAAGCTTCGAAAAAAGGTTAATGATGGAATATAAATAATTGCGAAATGATACATGATATTTGAATGAATGGAAATTGATACCCAAAAATAAAATACAATATTTATATTACTACTAATATATATTAATGTTAATATATATTGTGAATAAGTTACAAAAGGAGTTTGTAACTTATAAATCTCCATTAGTATGAGATTTATGGGTATTAGAACTTCATTAAATTGAAGATGAGGAGTTTTTTTCTTTAATGTAACTCCATTGCCCATCTACAAAAGAGATATCCTCCCACATATTTGAACATACACAAAATATTGAGTCTAGACTTTCTTTTTGGTTTCTTACTTCTTTCTTTGGGCCCATTTGTTTTGAATTCTTGGTGATAGAAGGAAGACACAGTTCGAGTTCGTCGGAAAAGTATTGCAAGTGCTGTGCAAAGCTATTCGTTTTCCGTTGTATCCTGGGAGACAGACGTCCAGATTCTCAAAGCACTTAGGAGAGAACGAATCTGTTTTAAGGAAACTGTGATTCACATGCCTCAGGGATTCTTTTGTGATTCTGAAAAGATTTTGTTATTGGGTAAAAGGTTAATCAAACTGTTATCTCCATACACACGATTTCTTAAAATTTTAAAACAGATTACTCTCTATTTTATTGGGGGCTAACAGTTTGTTTTGTAGTCTGAATGAAGACTAGAATGAACATGAAGGTACAATGATTTTTCCGCCTCCTTCGAGAGTCATTATATTTTTTCCATCTAATTTCCATTGTGATTACAGGAAAGTGCATCTTAAAAAAAATGCATTTTTTATTTCGGAAATTGCATATAGAAGGAAAAGTGACTTATTTATTTATGCAAATAACCGTTCTACTTCATTAGTGGAAATTTGATATTCTAATATTATTGAGTAGAGGTGATATCACATGATATAAATGATTTAATATTTTAAAACCATTTTGGATGGTTGGCATCTAAAGATTGATGTGAGATAGTCTAATGGAATTGTGTCATGATGTTATAAGTTTGGAAAATATGTTAAAGTCATGTGGTTGAGAGACATTTAAACATATTTTTGTCCTCATTCCATGAAGTGAACAAAAATTAAATTTTTTGTTGAATGTTTTGTGTTCTTGATATTACCCATAATATTCGATGGAGAGTGAAGCAGTGTGTAAGAGGATGGAGAGGAATCAGAGAGAAGAGGAGCAAAAAAACTGAGGAAAGAGGAATTATGTGCGCCTGTTGAAAATTGTTTTTCGTGTGGCCACTGTCAGTTGAACACATATGGCACATATACATTGTGGGAGGTTCACATGGTGTCGTTGGCATTTGTTGCGCACAGAAGGCAACAAACAGGATTTGTAGTGTGAAATGGACGATCATGATTCTTGCGCAATAAACTTCCACGTCAGCAAATATGGTGTGCGTTTTGTTCAGGATTTTGGCACTTTTTTGTGTCATTTATTGAGCCCAATTGTATATATAGATGCATTTTTTGAAATTTGTAATACTATAAAGATCAATGGAGAGGATCAGGAAGCTCTTAGACTGAGGTTATTTCCATTTCCCCTCAGAACCCCACTACACGTTGCAGCAGAAGGTGGCCACACTCATTTTGTGCTGGAAATGCTTCATCTGAAGCCCTCCTTTCACGAAAGCTCAATATTCATGTGTAGTTCGCTTCATATATAATGATGCATTTGAATTGGTCTTATACATTCTGATCTCGCTAATTTTAAGAATACAAGGAGCAGAAATAGTCATCACGATTATGTAACATTCATTGATGATTTCTCTAGATATTATACAGTGTATCTATTACAGGCAAAAGATGAAGGAGAGGATGCCTCTCTCTCATTTTCCGAATTGGCTAAACAGCCTTTGGGTGGTTGTTGGCCTTTACTGTTTCGGCAAAATCTTGTTTCTTGGTGTTTTTGTCTCCAAGTTTTGTATGTAGCTTGCACAAGAACATGTGCACAAGACCTTTGACCATCATTTGAACATGAATACTTTCTCTTCACATGTTTAAAAAATCTTCAATTGTGGTTCATCCGGATAGCTGACTCATGTCCTTTTCCTCAAATGTTTGCTTCTCGCATACCAGCGCCAAGAAGGCCATTGGCTTGCAAGATTGTAGAAAAAAAAGGAGCTACACCTATTTAGAATGAAAATAAAGAGAAGATTTTGAATAACTCTTTTTATCCCTTATGACACACCAGTACCACTTCACTGTGAGGGGGAGATTAATTGGTAGAAGGCTAGTGGTTTGTCTCTAGGACAAAGATAACTGCACATAATATGGTATGCCCATGTTACATTCTTAGATTTGGTGGATATCCCTTCCACATCTCATATAGAGTCTTGTCTAACTTCTTGTGAGGTACACCATTTAGTATATGACTGGCTGTAACAACCGCCTCCCCCCACATATCATGAGACAATCTATAACTCAAGAGCATTGCAGTCATCATATCCTTGAGAATCCTATTCTTTCTTTCAGCTACACCATTTTGTTGAAGCATGCGGAGAGCACTCACGCCATGTACTATCACATTCTTTTAACAGAATTCTTTAAGGGTATAGATCCATATTCACCTCCTCTCCTAGGATAATCAGTATTTTTATTTAATTCATGCAATTTTCGTTAGTAAGTATTCATTAGTTGCGCATGTAGATACAATCCAACCGCATTAAGGGGGTGTTTGCAAGTTCTTGTGCTTATGTAGAAGTAGATTTTTAGAAGTTCTTTTGGAAAAAGGAACTTTCATTAAAAAGCTGAAAAGTGTTTGCAAAATATGATTGTCTACAGCAAAAGTTAAAATACAGTATTTGCATATTATTAATTTGAAAGTTACTTTTGTAGCATAAATTTAACAAATGATGGATATATTAAATTTTTTGGGAATATTGAATTGTTTAAAAGGGTAAAGATGGCTTAAATTTAATATTTTAAATATTTACAAAAATATCACCATGAAAAGCACTCCAAAAGCAATCCCAGAGATGCTTCGGACTTATAGGCTTATTTTGACTTCTACACCGCAAAAATTAAAAGTCGTACGACAAAAATAAAATTTGTAAACACTCTAAACTGACTTTTCAACCGACAAAAGTCAAAGGCTCCTTTTTGTGGAATTTGCAAACACTCACTAAAGTAAATGAGAAGCAAATAACGAAAATTCCCCAAATTGTACATATTTACACAAATAGTCCCTCAATATGAGGAATCCCAAATTCTAGGGTTCATGCGGAATCATCCAATTCTTCATTTATGCATCTGATTTTTTTTTTGGATAGGTATTTATGCATCTGAATTGATTGGAAATTAAAACGATTTAATTATTTTATTTTTATTCTATTTAAGAAAAAAGAAAAGAAGTTAATAAAAATGTTATCATTTATTCCCGTAAAAATGTTTTGAGAGCCCATTTTCACAAAATCATCCGATTTTAATTGGCGCCTTATTCAACAACGAGCTCCCTAGAGTTCTGTTGCTAATTAGTTGTTGCAATGAGATCGTTGACCTTTCGCGTATCACACTTGGGCTGCTTGTCGTGTGTTTTGAATTATGAAGATGAATTTTGATTCATTGATCTTGGTTTTATGTGTAATCACTTCGGCGGCCGGGGAATCGCTGAATTGTTTGACGGTGTATAAGGAAGGTGGGGCTACGGCGGTATTTCGGTCACCAAAATGCCCACGCTGGACTATCTCAAGTTTCAGGTGGCCATTCGAGTCGCCGCCCGGAACATGTCAGACGGCGATGCTAAAGGGACGGCGGAAGACGCAGGAAGACCGCGCGCTATGCGCTTTCGATTTGCGCATCCCCTTCCTAGGTGAATTTGTGTTTTATGACAAAAGGATGAAGCTATTGATTGAACTCCAGTACTTGAATCTTTGTTCTTTGTTTCCTTTTTGTCATTTTCGAGGTCCCAAGGGAGTAAAAGAAGTCAAGGTTGGAATACTGGCAATTTTTGATGGGCATAATGGTTCTGAAGCTAGTGAAATGGCTTCAGCAACGCTGTTTCAGTATTTTGTTTTGCATACTTATTTTCTTCTCGATACCACATATTCGACATTGTTCAAGAAATTGGTACGGCGGCTGCCAAATAAAGGAGAAGATGCTCCGGATTTCCTAAAGTTGGACTGGAATGATGACCTTGATCGTCAGTTCTTGAATCATGGAAGGTTTTCTCTTTCTGGTGTTTTTCTTAAGGTTGCTCAAGTTTGAGAGATTTGTCATATAATTAGTTACAGTTTTTATATATATATATAATTTCATTTCTATGGACTCAATTTGGTGTTTTGTACATCAACTGTGGACATTCTTCATGATTTTGTTTGTTAGACGGAATTTTCATATTTATTTCACAATTCATATTAATGGAGTTGCCAATACTTGTAGTTGTAGGTAACCTTCCTAAATTTTGGTGTTTTGCAAACAATCTCTGATATGAAGAAATGGTTCTATGTAGGTTCAAGGTGACATTATCATCGATTGTAGATGGATCGCTCCCCTTTGAATTGTTGAGGGAAGCACTGTTACGATCGATTCATGATATTGATGCAGCTTTCAGTGAGGTCAGTTCTTATGTTGTTTCTCGTTTTGATAACACATGCATTTATTTAATCTATTCTTATATGGCTATCTGATTTGTTAAGGATGCATCTAGATGCAACCTCAATTCTGGTACTACAGCGGCTGTTGTACTTCTAGCAGATACTCAAATTCTAGTTGCCAATGTGGGTGACTCAAAAGCATTTTTGTGCACTGAAGTGTATCAGTCTCCTTCGGAGGCTAAAGGTCAGACTATTCCCATGTTAATAATACAAGTTTATTTCTTATATTGGAAATCGAAAATCTCTGCCATTTATTATTATAGCTTCACCAAATCACTATATAGCAAGTCTTAATTGTCAGCGCCACTTGGTAGTTTGGCCGTGACTGATTTACCTTTCATTTGAACCATGACTATCTTTTTCATTTGAATGACATCGACGCCTTATTGATTTGCTGTCTTTTGGATTGCAGCAACTGTATCTAGGCTTGTCAGACAGCAAAGAAGTAGTGGTGTTTCTGCTTCCTTAATGGAATACCGTCAATTGAAATCAATGGCATCTGATGGATGGAAATTTTTGGTTGCTAAGGAACTTACAAATGACCATCGCCCTGATAGAGATGATGAAAAATCACGGGTTGAATCTGCCGGAGGCCGTATTTCTAATTGGGCTGGTGTTGCTAGAGTCAACGGGCAGTTAGCTGTATCCAGATCAATTGGAGATGTTCAATTTAAAAGGTGAGGCCATTTATGTGAAGAAATTTCATTCTTCAACCTGATGAAGTCCGGTGCCTCAGTTCCTTGGCACTATATTTTGCACTTTATGCTCCATCAAAAACTGCTATTTGGATATTTGATTCTGTTTTGAGTGCTTACAGTTTTGGCGTAATACCTGTACCTGAGGTGACAGATTGGCGGCCATTGACCGCCAATGACAGCTTTGTAATTGCTGCATCTGACGGTGTTTTTGAAAAGCTTAGTCCCCAAGACATTTGTGATGTTTTGTGGGAACCTCTGTCTAATTTCACTAGGCGACAAAAGCACAATTCTTCATGTTTATTCTCATCAGCGGAGTGCATCGTTGATGCTGCTTTTTATGAGGGGAGTATGGATAACTTGGCAGTCACTATGATTCCTGTGCGAAGGGGTTCATTTGTAGGCAACAGCGAACATACGTACTTGGCGGCAGAAATTAACAGTACAAGTTTTAACAGTTCAGGTGATCCGCTGTTCTGTAGTACTTGAAGTAGCATGCTTTAATAACATTCTCTGTTCAGGAATCGAGTATATATTAGTGGCCAAAAGGATCTAGAGATTATTAGCGGGGCAGTGTCTAGATCAAAGAAGAGTATGCAATTCTGGAACAATGCTCCTCTGCAATGAAGACTTTACTTGTAGTTGCTTCTTACGGTAGTTTTTTTGTTGGTAGTCTTTCTAAAATTTCCAGCAGACCAGAGTCTTTGTCAATCTGAAATCTGATCATCTTGTTCTGTAGTTCACATCTTTTGCTGTAGTCTTATAAAGTAGTGAAGAAACGGGTAGAGCCAGAGGGGGCGTCCACCATCCCCTCATATTTTTGTTAGTCCATTATTTTTCTCGAAGCAATCTGAGGGAAGACTATCCTAGTTACTGTCGTGACTCGTGAGACGTGTTTTAGTTACTGCATTGAGTTGAGACTTGTGGTGATTCTGGAAAGAACTCAGTTGCATTTAATTGTTATCTGGTTTTGATATGTACTTGATTTTTGTTGTCTACTTAATAAATGTGTTTGTGGAACGCTAATATGTGTCGTACTCATGTGGTTAGCTGATGGCAAAACTTCAGTACTTCCGCGACTGCACACTCATCCAGGTGTTCCAAACTTGGATAGATTATTGGTAAGAACAAGAATGAGTTCTTAATTTCCTGCATCCCTCCTTGACTCCTTCTATCTCTCTGTTTTCAGTGAACTTGTATTACCATTTATAAGTGCACCTTAATGTATTACACCTGGGCTTCATATATCTGTCTCTATACAAGAAAAAAGTTAATTATTCATAACTGAATTTATTGTTAATATCAATAGGAGATTGGCTTAATCTTCCAAAATCCAAGCTATAATAATAATAAAATGAGTAAATTGAGCCCGATTGCCTTTAGTTGCTACTCCATGTTGGCCGCCAGCTTTCATATAATGATGGCTAGATGAAGCCAATGCTAAGTTTAGATATTTAATTTTGCATCTATGCCAGTGCACAATATCATTACATTTGGGACTCAAAAATATTATATACATGTATCTCAACCATATGTAGGAAAGAGTACCAAATAATTCATTAAAGGAAGGAAGACGTGCGGGAAAAACACACACCGTTACTATATCAATGCTCAATATTCTTTTATGGAGATTGGTAGAGAATAACCTGGAATCTGTTTTCAGGTTGGAAATTGTAAACCAAAATTTTCATTAGAACCTAAATCAACAGCTTGGAAGACTGCTGAATTTGTCTTCCTCCAAAGTTCTCACACCGTTACTTGAAAGTCTCCTCGCCACATCATGTTTCCTTCGCATGGTGCATCAATATTACTTGATGAAACAGAGCAGAAACATTGAATATGATATTATAGATTAGATGTGATGTGTTTTTATGCTAATTGGCACACGGTGGCCACTTTCAAAAGGCCAATTACACGATTTTATCTGGATATCCTTTCGCAGGTTGAAGGAAAGTACAGCAACTTTGGGTGCTTTTATTTGTCGGAGAACCTCGATGTGAATGATGGTTACACATTTTGGGTCCATAAAGATGACCAAGAGTCTGTATTAGACTTATCACCTGCATTAAGTGGAGTTGATCATTTTTCTTGGAGTAAGCTTGATTTTAAGTTCATAGAATTCAACTAGCTCATAGTGCCATTGATAAATGCCAACATTTACTGTAGATAGAAACTACCTTTTTATAGAGTTACGGAAACACTTTTATGCTGGACTCTATTTTTACTTTCAATCGTTGAATTGTATTCTTGCTTGCATTATTCGTTAATTGATTATTTATTTATCTGATTTTTCCGGATGCAGGTAGACCATTGGATGTGTACAATGACCAAAAATCGTGTTTGCATTTTGGATTGTATATCAACGAGGATGAGGATAGGTGTATTTATTCTGATGGCTTTGCGAGATTCCTTGGTTTGCTAGAATCGATTCCCTTTCATAATACAGGCCAAAATGAGCGTGAAACATTAGGGACAAGGTAGATTGGGTGTTTTGAGATAGTTTATTTGTGTCACGCAATTTCTTAGTTTGTCTTACTCTTGACATTTGAAGAACCATGGAAAATGAGCAGGCTGCCTTGAGATGGTATAATAGTTTCAGGTTCTGGTCTGATATCTCTTTAGTAATGAGTTTGATATGGGAAGGTGTGGTTGTTTCTCCTTTATGATATTGTAGTGCAGGTTTGGTTCTTCACCATTATTGTAATCCCATTCCTTGCAAGTTTTATCTCAATTATCATGCTAGTGGGAACGGAAGATTTCATGCATCTGCACTATAATTTTCTGATTTTAGTGGTACATCTGTTTTGTGTACATATTTATTTGTCAATATTTATTAGAAAGCAGCCATGAAATTGTTTGATGTATCCGATGCAGCAGTTTGTGTTCAGAATATTTTGTTTACGCAGAATGCCTGCCTTTCCACATAATTTTCAACTTCATTCATTTTCAGCATTTGGATTGGAATCTCTTTAGTTATGGTATTTTATTGTAGGTACATATTGAAAAAGAAGTTTGACCGTGGAGCTTTTGGGGAAGTTTGGTTAGCTTTTAATTGGAATTGTACTCAAGTAGCAAAAGATCTCCAAAAGATGAATTCAGGGAATGATTATTCGCACCGGAATGAGCATCTGGGGGAAGATGGTGGTGATGCAGCAACAAACATACATGCTAACGATTGCAATGCTAGCTATTCAGATGGAAATATGTTCATTCTGAAGAGGATAATGGTAAATTTCATCGATATGTTCTCCATTGATTGCATTTTTCCAATATGTTGATTTTCCATGAATCCCATTTCTAGCTTATATTTATTTCGCTTTCATGAGGGACAATATGACTCTTAAAATTAAATATTGATGGATTAAAACATGTTATAGTTGGGTGATATTTCTTGTGGTATCTGGAAACTCTCACATTTTTGTGTTTTTATTTGTTATTATGATAATGAAATGCTTGATGTGATAATATATGTGGCTTTTATGAACAGGTAGAGAGGGGGATTGCTGCGTACTTGAGTGGGTTGCGTGAAAAATATTTTGGCGAGCTTTTCTTAAATGTTTCCAATTCTCTGAAAGTGTCCTCTTTTTCTGAAGACATCGATTGTTTCTGCCAGATGCCCGGAATTTCAGATCATTGCTTCAAAAATACTAGTGAATCAGTTGGTTATGTAATTGAGGAACCCTTCATTACTGAGGATATGAGTTTGAAGGAAAGTAGACGGCATGAAGATGCCTCACATGAAGAAGGATTGTCGCACATAGCAAGATATGTTGAGTCATTTGAGTCACAATCTAATGAAATATGGCTTGTGTTTCATCATGAAGGTGTTTCCTTGTCAAAGCTTCTGTATACTGCTGAAGAAGTGGTTACAGTTACCGATGAACAAAGAAGTGAGCATGCTAATCGTGTGAAGATATTGCGTCCATCAAATTGGTGGCACTGGTTGAAGACTACCGAAGCAGGGCAGGAGGAATTTCGTAATATAATATGGCAGTTGGTATGTCAATATTATTTACCGTTTTGGTTTACTGTTCATGTGCAGTGACTTTTAAATTTTTTGAATTTGATTACATCTTCAAGTGATACTTTCTTACCTTTCCTTAGTTGATAGGGCTAAAGGCTTGCCATGCGCGCGGTATCACTCACAGGGATATCAAACCTGGTAAGGAGATACTTGAAGGTTAAATATTGCTTGCCCACAGTTTAGAAGCTTACCCTGAACTTCTACATGCTTTTCTTTGTAGAGAACATGCTAATATGCTTTCAAGATGAGGACTCCAGAGGATGTTTGAGAGGAATCCCTGATAATAATAAGAATTACACCATAACAATGTATTGCTGATTACTTGTTACAGTTATCATACTTTTCTTTCCTGATTTGCAGTATATCCGTAAACGTCTCATATCGTTTTCTGCCCAGTCGTATATTATTTAACATTTAACAATGAACATTTCTTGTAGCTTGTAATGCTAATGTTTGCTTTGGTGGTACAATTGGGTTCCAGGCATATAGTCATTTTGGGTTATGCTCCAATTTAGTCTGATCATGCCAAGGGGACGTTGGAGTGCATCCCTTTTAGTTCTAGGAATGTTTAATGTCTTTGTACTCTTCCTCGGGCAGGCGCATTATTGACTTTGGAAGTGCAGTGGATGATTTTACAATGAAGCATTTATACGGCTCTGCTGGACCTTCAAGGTATGGCATTTTCTTGCTGGCTTTCCTCCTACCTTTTATATTTTCTCCAAGATCCTTATCCTGGGAAGTAAGCAAAAGGGCAGCTGAAAGATATACTGTATTGTATGCTTAATTGTGCATGTTGATACTAGAACCGCGAACTTTAATGAACTCCGCCAATTGGATCTGTGTGCAGCCGGCGAATGTCATTAGTTATACTAGTGATATTATCTTCCTGGAAAACTAACACGGTTTGTCGTTTAGCATCTAGTTGCTCTATGTCATCAGCGATTCCCTTCACGTGATGCTTTGTTTTATAGGACTAGTATCATGGTTATGCACCGGGAGTCTCTTTATCTTCCTGAAATGTAGCATCATACTCTACCTCTTGTATCATTGACTGCTATTTAACTTCATTTCTTTTCCTATAGTGCTGAACAAACTTCAGACTATGCTCCGCCTGAAGCTCTGCTGAATGCGAGTTGGTATCAGGGTCCAGCAAGTGTGAGCACAAAGTAATTGGCGTTCCATTTTCAGATGAATCATGTTCTTAAGTTTTCAGCAAGAAGATAAGAGATGATAAATTTGGAACGTTTTGACTGGTTATGATCATTGGTATATAAATTTGGATCCGGAGCAATCCCAGTAACCTTTTTCCCCGCCTAATGAATGAATTCTTATCTTACCGTGAGACCAAATACTTTTTAGAGTTTGGTGAATGGGATAATGCGTGTTATATAACAAAATGGAGAGTTGACGGTGAAACTTTTCCATGAACCTGGGCACTATATTGATAGTTTAGATTTTGGCCACCGATGTTAGCCGTTTGTTTGAAGCCTCATCTCGTCATTTTTTTTGCCTCATCTCATCTGGATTGCTATATTGTGATGATTCACCTCACATGGACTGAGATCTGAACATTGTTTTTAGCCTTGCGATAGCGAAGAAATATTAGCTCTCGTCTTTGTTGGAATTTTTTCTTTGCCAATCTTTTTTAATTTAAATATGAATCTAATTGGAAATTTTGCACCAGGGATATATCTTAGAAGTTACTGACTGATATTTTTAGGATTTTGGGCCACATGGTATTAACTATTGTTAAAGAGTGTACTGGCATGTTGTGGATGATACTTGATAGAATATGGTCATTTTAAAATTCATGTTTCTATCTTAGATTGATTTCTGATAGCTTCTCTTTGATAGGTATGATATGTGGAGTACTGGCGTGGTTATCTTGGAGTTGATTTTAGGATCACCACATGTCTTTCAAATAAATTCCAAAACTCAAGCTCTTCTAGAGCACCACCTTCAGGGTTGGTCTGAGAGCCTTAAAGAGCTTGCATACAAGTGAGTCATATGTCCATCAAATATTCAATCTTTTAGTGAATAATGTACTATCCCTGTGGATCAAATTTTGATTTGAAATTAAATATTCTCCTGGCATTTTTTCCTTCGTAATACCCTGGGATAAATATTTTGCATTGCGTAGATACATGCACAAGTCTCTTAATTCCTATGGCTCAATTGCAGTTGAATTAGACTTGTGAGTCACAAGGTGTTCTTTCATGCTTTTCTTTTTTCGCTCAGAGCAGAGGTTTTGCTTCTAGTTCTAGTAAACTTTTACCATGATTTACTGATACATTCACATCAGATCAGTTATTATAGTTACCATGGCCACATTTTGGATACTTCTTTGTTTGAGATTTGAATTCCACTTACAGAAATTTGTGTGGTTAGATTGCCTGTTTGGATGAATTCAAAGCTTCTTAATATACAGTTGTTCCTAGTTACATGCTTAGTAATGCAAGACTGATAGCCTCCCTTTATTGTGATTAGTCTTCGAGATATCTAATTGTCATGTTGCATATTCTTCTTTCCAGACTTAGAGCTTTAATGGAAATGTGCATACTATTTTCTGGTATTTCCTCGGAGACTCATAAAAATGACCAGGTGTGTCCATTTTAGCTTTATGGTTTGATAAAGTTTTGGTGTTAATTGCTGATCCCTTCGTCTTTTCTGCCAGCCAGCTATGCTGCATGGCCACATGGGTCTGTCCAAACCCACCTGGACATGCAGCAATATTGTATTTATTGAGGATATTATTTTCAACGGCTCACTAAAGATGTTTTTTAAGCCCGGTTTTGTGTAGGTTTCTAAAAATTATAATTAGATTATTATAATTTTTTTTAAAAAGAGTATTTTGTGCAGTAAAAGCAATTTAACATTGTCCTGTAAGTTTGATAAGGCAGCTACATGATCAAAAAATTATTTTCAACTTGCTGTGTATGTTATACGGGAGACGTTCTAGAGGCATGGAATTTGGTCTTATACTCTACTCCAGAATGCTTGTGTTTTCAATGGCCGTTTTCTTCAGCAATCCTAGAACGAATTTCCTGCTAGGATGAAACAACTTGTGTGGCATATCTTATATAAAGCTAGTATTTTGTCATGTGAGTGAGATGCTTACTACAAGAATTTGGTGTAGTACCATTGCTGTCACTTCATTGAGCCAACCATACCCCCCCTTTCAATCTCACCTTGGTAATGTGGTTCAATCTGAGGACAGATAATGCTTGTACATATCTCTGTACCTTGTTGTGATTTGCTTTTTTTCGTCCCTACACGTAACTGTTTAACATTCCATTGAACAATCTGTATATTTGATCAAAATGAGGCATTCCATAAGCCAAATACTAGGGGTTTAAATCAGTGTTCGAGAAAGTGCTAGGCGGTTAGGGCTAGTCTAGTGCCTAGGCGCCCGCTTAAGCGCCCCTAAGCGGGTGCTTAGGCTGTATTCGGGCAGGATGGAAGGTGATCGCCCACCGCTAGGCGCCCGCCTTCTCAAACAAAGGTTTAAACTCCAAACCTAGAACACACCCCCATAATTATTAGGTCAAACACATCTGGTTGGCATGAGATAATTGAAGTTCATCAACTTCTAGAGTAAGGGTGAATCCTGTCATAATTTTAACCTCAGTTGATTGGCACCCATATAGGTATAGCCGCCGTGATTAATAATAATTAATGTATTCATCAGCCTTCTATATGAGTTTATTAGTACTTTAGCTTGCCAGATCTTGAGTATACATGGTAATTTTTGCAGCATGCACTACATGGAGCTTTTTATATATGTGCACTCATAGATTGAAATCGTGACGTTGATTACAGGGTTCCAGTCCGCCTGTTCCATGGAAGTGCTCTGAAGAGCATTTCTCTCATCTGATAAAGAGTAGAGATCCTCTTAAATTAGGGTTAGACATCAAATCCGTGTTCCCTTGATCCGTGCATGCTTGCTGATAATCAGCAGCTAGTTCTTTGAAATCTTAGTTCTCCCACAAAATATCTACAGGTTTCCAAACAAATGGGCTTTACGCTTAGTACGCGACTTATTGCAATGGGATCCAGTAAGTTTGCTTCCCCAAGATCTAGTTTTCCTTAAAGCTTGGTCAAGTTTCAATCACGTATGGTGCAACAGTAATTTTCATATCTACAAGCTTATATGTACGGTTAAAAGTACAACTCATATTTGCTACCACATGTCGTCAAAATTGATTGTAGCATTAGAAATGTAATGTATAGGAGTTCAAAAGCCTCATGTTCCAATGTGTTTCCGGCTATTTCATATTTTTAAAACCCTTTCCCTTTGGGTTAATTAGTTTGTAATAAGGTTTTAGAAATTTCCGGCAAGGAAGTCGGCGGGACCACACTAAAACATGGGACTTTTGATCTCTTACACGTGTCCTGGTGCAACCAATTTTGACGACGGGTGATATATATGGGTTGCATTTTTGGCTGTACATATAAGGATGCACATCTCAATAGGTTCAAATCCCGTCACCGACATTATCTATCAAAAAATTTTTTTTAATGGTGTAGTATAGTCTATTGATGTACTAGCTTTTGTGCATATGTGAACTTTATATGAATTTTGAACAGGGGAAGAGGTTTTCCGTCGATGA
>JAOYMZ010017603.1:0-19159 GCA_025802335.1 Pinguicula primuliflora
AACTCATACAAGTGACTATCCTGTTTGATTTCACCGATTGAGGGAAACTGATCCTCTAGGAATTCGACATTGCGGCTGTCGAATTCAGTGAATCCCCCATTTGGGTGTTCACCATACATGACATATCCTTTGGAGTGTTCTGGGTAACGAATAAACACTCGTTTGGTTGCTTGTAGGCCAAGCTTGCCATTTTGGTGGGTCGGGTTGTGCACGTAGCCAGCCGAGCCCCATGGTCGCATATGGTCCAGAACAACTTTCCTGCCAGTCTATAACTCATATGGAGTGGTTGGCACGCTCTTGCTTGGAACACGATTGAGGATATACGTAGCCGTAAGCAGTGCACCTTCCAAAAGTTTATGCTACTTTCTTTAACACTACTACTACTGTCGGTTTGATCAAAGCTCGAGACACCTATCCATTTGGTGTGGATCCTGCATGGCATGGTAGTCGCAGTGAGCCGCCTTTCCTTAATTCATTAAAAATGAAAATGTCAATCCTACTTGGGGTTTCTGAATTGAACCTGGGAATAATATTAAGCTATTTCAATGCCTTGTTCTTTAAGAGTGACATAAGTGTCTAGTGAGCTGCTGTTTTCAAGCTTTTGTTTCCTGATGACTCTTGTTACTACTTTGTGCATCACGAAAAGAAAATAAAGAAAGAAAAGCAACCAAAGTAAACTATATGCTAGATGACTAATGTTCTATCAATCCATCATGATAGCCATAACGTAGCTGTGGAAGGCCAGAACCCTTCTGATGGTCACACATGTTGTCGCTGGAGGTTGTCCCGAAACATTACCTTAATTGTCGCCGGAGGTAGAGTTGTCGCCGTTCCAAGACTCCCTCTGATTTCTTGTCCCTGAAATGTGTGATTTTGTCTCGTAGGAATGGTCTTGAAGGAGAAGGGAACTCTACAAAGTAAACCCCTCTTTGACGTCAAATGGGTATTCATGCCCTTCTTTTGTAAGTAGGGCATTCATGCTCTAGTGTGGCTTATTTCGAAAGTTTAAGACGGCACCTCAAAAGACAATGTATTGATTAGCCGTTCTCTTCCATTGAAAACTTAAAAGATCTGAATATTCATGCATAATGATGATTCTCTTCTTGGGAAACATAATTGGCAATATATTTAAAATATTTAAATTTAATCGTCAATATTATGACATCAGACATCCTTTTTATATCCTTATCCAATATGGGGCTGTTTTGGCTAGAGAGTGGCATACAAGCGGGCCCGCTTGCCCGCCCGTTTTTATAAACGGTCCGTGGGCCTGCAGCTCGGACCGGACCGTTTTGTAAAACAGGCGGGCTGAAGACCGCCCACTTTTTTTCCCAGTCCGGACCGGACCGAACCATTTTTAAACAGGTGGAAACGGGCTTAGTCCGTATCCGCCCATTTTTTATTAAAATAATTAATTTAATCGTTTTACCCGTATTATTTTAACCCGTTTGGCCCGTTTTTCCCGTATCTGCCCATTTATTTATATAAAAAATTAATAAAAAATATTTAATTATAAATACGGGTCCCACCCGTATCCGCCAGTTTTCAATTTTTAAAAACCGGACCGCCCATTTTGTAAAATGGATAAATCCCGGATCGCCCGTTTTCGGAATCCAACCCGCCCGTATCCGCCCGTTTTCTAAAACGGTCCGAGCTAAACAGTCCTGTCTGGGCGAAAAGTCCGTTTAGCCTCGGTTTTTTTGACGAGAACAAAAATGTTATTAAAATTGCTGATGAGAAGTTTGGATGAGAATTTATATTGGTACGTAAATATTATTTTGAGTAATTTATTGCAAGTTTGTTATATTAATTTAAAATAGAATTTTAAATTATTATTTTTAAATATTTATTCAAAACACTACTCATTATAAAAATATAAAGGAGTAGTAGAAGAAAGTTTGTTTTGTATATTTTTATTGTACTTTTAACTTTTATTCTTAATATAAAAATAAATTTTATATCTAAAATTTTCATGATAATTTTGTATGGAAGTCAACATGAGATAGACTTAGCTAATAACTTTGAAAAACGCCTACCAAAAAAAGACTTGCTTTGAAAAATGCCTAACAAAAAAAAGACTCGCTTTAAAAAACGTCTACCCAAAAAAAGACTTGCTTTAAAAAACATATTTAGGTGTTGCTGGGGAAATTTTCTGAAGCAGTGCACTAATATCGGACTGTGTACTTATTCTTTTCCTCACGGCCAGGATTAAACCTGGTCTTTAACTGAAGGACGCGCACCCGGTCCGTTAACCTGTGCCTATTTACAAATTTTAAAAAAAAAACTTCACTACATTCTATTGAAAATTCTTGGCTTTGATTTTGTGCTGCGCCTCTACCATCAAGAACTGGAAAAGGACTGTCCCCATCTTCGGAGATTAGTGGGTGGCTTTGCTCATGTCCAAGACTAAAATGCAGGTTGCCAATGCTGCTGATTCCTGTCGGAATTCAACAGTCTGGGGTACTTGCTTTCTGATAACCGCATTAACTCGGGTGTTGAGGTTGGGAGAAGTTGCTCGGATTTTGACTGTCCAGTCCGCCATTCTCGAGAAACTCCCGTCAAATTTGCAATGATGATTTAATGTACGCGGGATGATTCTTGGTAATCTTGGAAAAATTTTGCTTTGTTTGATCTCTGCTGGTTTTGGCGCTATTCAGTTCTTTTCGCCTTTTTCCTACTCAGTTTTGATGTTGTTTGGGCATGAAAGTTTGATGCAGATTTGTACAGATTACAGATTACATCTCCATTCCCGTTTCTTCCTCAAACCCAGCGATTCACCTGCTCAAATCACACAAAATTCTGGAGCTATGTGACTATGTCCCAATTGTCCCGTTTTTTTTTGTTTTTTTAATTTTAGTAAATAGGCACGGGTCGACTGACCGGGTCATCCTTCTTAATGAGTGGGTTTAATCCCAAGCGTATGGTCCCGTATTTAGTGTCCTACTCTGGAAAATTTCTAGGTGTCGCTATACCGCATTTTTTACAGTGATGTTATATGTACTCACAAGTTTCGTATTTAATTGAGTTCACTTAAATTAAAACGATGTTATTTTGATTCCACACATCCACACAAATCAAAACTATATTGTTTTAACTTGTGTACTCAATTGAGTACGATTTACCATTTCTCTTTTTTAAGCCAAGAGACAGAATTTTCAATAACGGAGCAGTACTACGTCTTTTACTACAAGGACTAAAGGAGATTATTTTCTCTCTCTGACTAGACAATTAACACTAAATGAAATGCTAAATGTACTTAATTTTTTATATATAATTAAGTACAATGTATAAAACAAATTTATTTTGTGTCATAAAATGTGTATTTTTAAACAAAACGACGTCGTTTTACTACGTATATTTAATTATGTATAAAAAAATTAAGTATACGTAATATTTCTCTAACGTAAAAGCAAGTTTACAAACACCTATCAATATACGAAAAGTGGTTGATATTCAATATACGAAAAGTGCTATTACCTGGTTTGGGTTTTGGAGAGTGGAGTCAAGAACCAGATGCATGCATTGGAGTCTGACATTGATGGAGATCTGCAGAAAATGGGCAAAACCTGTGAAGAGAAAACTCTACAAATGAAAAGGTGCAACCTGTAGTGTGGTAGATTTGTAGCGAAGTTGACAAAATTGATCGAGAGTGGAGTCGATAATCGGATGCATGCATTGGAGTCCGACAGTGATGAAGATCTGCAGAAAATTGACAAAATCTATAAAAAAAATGTGGGGACACCTGTCCCTCATGCATATTGCAAGGCGTACTAGTGTTGGTTTTTTATTGTAAAGATATTGTATATAAGGCTGGTAAACATTGGAAAGTGAAATAAAAAAATTTTAACTATAAAAAATTGCCTATCAATAATAATTGCACTAACAAATTATGAATTTAAATAATGACATTAGTTTTTTTATAAGTACTTTCAAGGTGATCTCGTGGGGTCCAGCATTTGCCTTCTTGTTGTTCATATTCTTGTCCTGTAGTCAACTTTCTAAGACTTAAATCCTGCTCGTTCTCAGCACTGTTGATTTTGGCCATCGTTGGCTTCTCTTTTGCTCTTTCGTAAGGATTTTTTTTCTTTCGTAAGGACCAGTTTGCTCCCGCTGCAATGTTCTCTTTATTGTCCAAAACCACACTGTACCACTTCTTGCAACTATAAATAAGTTCGGACCATTTCGTTTCTCGTTCACCCAAATTAATATTTAGCTTCTGCATTTCTCGCTAGATTACCGAGTACGTATCCATTTCTTCGTAGAAGTTTCCAGAAACTGGGCTACCGATTCTCTGAGATACAATCGCGGTTTCCGGAGTATGTATCGCTTGATTTCATCGATTAGAGTTCTTCTGGTGAAAATTTTATCGAAATTCTAAATACTTCGGTTCTTGTGATAGAGTTCTTGGATTATCGAGCATAAAAAACATGGAGATCTATAAATCCATGAACGAATCGAGTAAACTGCTTTCGAGTTCTTCGCTTGCTTCTTCGGACTCTGCTTCTGCCAGAAGCTTTGCTATTATTAAGCTTACTGCAGGTTGCAAAACCTTTCTAGTATTCGAAACATATCTGGATTTTCTGTTGATTTTGCCGGAAGTGTTGTTTTATGACTTATTGATTTTTTTCCTGATCCAGAGAGATTGGTCAGGGAACAAGCTTCGACGATGAATGATCTTAAGCTAAAGGTAAAAACAGTAATATTAAGCTATTCTCTCTTTCTTAGCTATATACATGGCAATCCTTTTTCGTTGTGTATGTTTTCTGTTCATAAGACTTCTACTTAATGCCTACCACTATGCATATAAGTTCCTGATGTTGACACGAACAGAGATATGTCTCCATGTTCTTAAGTTCTGATATCCACGAAATAAAGACTAAGCCTGAAAATCTTTTTGAAAATGCAGAATTCAATGCTCAATGAGCTAACAGAGCAAATTCACATTCTGGAACACAAATTGCAAAAGAACAAAAGGATAGAGGTGAAGCAGAATGAAGATGAGAAGCTGTTGAATGGACTTGAGTCCAAGTTTTTGTCAACAAAGGCACTGTGTGATCAACTCACTGAAACTCTTGTGCAGTTGAAAACTCAGGTTCAGTGTGGTACGTTCTTTACGTAGGTATTATCTTGTCCCCGTTCCAGAAAGTGCTCTGCTGTTATAATAGTTATCGACTTCTGCAGCTCAGAATGATAGAGCATATTTTGAAGATAAATTAGCTTCAACATCAATTCTTATCGGTAAATTGCAAGAGCTCATAAACTCTTTGCCCTCAAGATTGGACTCTTCAAAAGAAATAATCAGAACTCGTGAGTGATTTACTATGCTAGTTCATCTTAAAGGGTTTTGTTCTGTTGTTCAGATTATAGTTGAGTTTATTACATCTATCATGCTATTGTTATTTGATTTATAAATCAAGGTGATAAGGAGCTTATGGAGCTTGGCCTTGCCAAGGAAAAAATAGAGGCCTATTTCAAAGCAAAGCAGAACAAAGCCGGCTGCAGGATTCAAGAGAAAGGTAAAACTGATGCAGCAAATTTGAGTGCATTTTTTATTTGAACTTGAAAGAGCGCACATGTTATATTTACTAGAGTAGTGAGGATACTACAGAATTTTATGTTCGTAAAGTACATCTTACAATGTTGCTCATGCCCCCACCTTCGACTTTACTCGTGAGGCTTTTTCATACCTAAGCATGGACATTTTTCTTTCCTTATCCTGAGAGCGAATGCACGAATTCCATTACTAGATTCTTATTTTAAGTCTTTTTTCAAGCAGGTGGTACAATAAATCAACTGAAGGAAGATCTAGCAGCGAAAAAAATTGTTTTGGATAGTTTGTCTTCTACTATGTTTAAGTTGCATCTTGAAATGAGCGTAAAAGAAGATGGTCTGCTGAAGCTGGGTGTCTGCAAGGAAAAATTGGAGAAAGAAAAATTGGAGTTATCGTCTAGCATTGATGACTTAACCAACACATTGGAAATTACTCGCCAGGAATTGAGAAATCTGGAAGATTTTAGTAACACACAATTTGATGTGCACACGCAAAATATTTCTGATCTATTCATTCAGGTGATTGAATTCTCTGCCTCCTGCTTTGAATTCTGAGACAATGTTACTGAACGTGCTCAACAAAAACTTCATGGCATTGATAATTTGCAAAAGGAGCTGGAGAAAAGTGAAGAGAATATGGAATCCCTTAAAAGAAGAATCCATGATATTGAGAATGCATTGAAGGTGAAGAAACAGCTCCTCCTCCAACTCACAAACATCGAAAAACAGATTCAAGTTCAAAAATCAAAGGTTTCCTTGTTTATTTTTCCAAATTCTATTTTGTTGGGGAGCCTATTCAATCTGTATCACATTTATCACTTTTTTGTGTTTTAGATTATGGCGTCACTGACAGAAACTGAACTTGATGTGCTCAAGAAGCAATATTATCAAATGTTAGAAAGCAAGCATTCCGAGCTATCAAAGCATTTGGAAGAAATTTCGCAAAGGAATGATCAGGTATATTGTTCGTTTCCTCATTCATAATCTCATTTTTTTTCATAACATGGTCATACATGAAAATGAATTACGGGAGTATAAGCAGGCCATTAATGATATACAGAGGAAGTATGAGATGGAGAAGCAGGATATACTTAATCTTGAGAAACAAAAGGTTAAACTCATTACCTCTTTTTTTATGATGTTTTCCCATTTAGAATATGGCCAGATTTATACGTCAGCTTTCAGGCAGATCGGCTTATCCAAGATATGGAGAAACGATGCGAGGAAAAAATTGCAGAACATAAAGGCGAGTCTGGACGGTATCTACAGCAGATTCAGGAGAAACATGCTACTTTGGTAATGAGATTTCTTCCAAATTCCCCACTTGTCTAAAACCACATATTGCATTGAGCAAAGCACAAGTTTACTATCGTCATTTAGGTGTATTCATATTGTTTATTACATCTGCTTAGATATACTATTATCTTGTGGTTCCCTCGAATGGGTTTATATTTCAACCGATGATACAAAATATTCCTCTTGGAGTTAACTGCGGCATCATGATTCGATTCAGAATTCTTGCCTCATGCATGCTAACGCTGCATCTATTATTTTATATATCCATCAAGATAAATGGGTGTTGGAATTTGCTGATACACGTTTTTCTCCAGATTAGCAATATTAAGCAAGAATACTATACCAAGGAAATGAGCCTCATGTCTATGCATGCTGAAGAACTAAAGCACACTGAAACTGAGCTGAGAGAGGTACATTTTTGGCGCATCCCTTGATTAAAGTGATTTACAGAACCGATTATAAGATACATTTGATCATATAATGCCCGGCACTGTGCAGGAAATAAATTCACTTCGGTCAGATCATGTGGCACAGTTAAGGGCTACGAGGTGCTGGGTATGCTGGAATTAGGAAACCTGGTAAGATACAAGAGGATATCATTTACTCTAGCTGGCTGAAGTAAAGTAGACTCAAGCTCAATTACAGCAAGGACAAAACAGCCGTTGACCTTACCTTTCTTATTTTGAGACCGTTGCTTATTTCCCATATATATGCGAAGAACAGAGCTATCGTGAATGAAGTTTTATTTCAGCTGTCTTTTGCATTATAGTTTACAAGGCATCATATTCCCTCCCCAAACAGTTTCACATTCCTTCTCCCAGTTACAACATAGGTCGCAAGAACAAACATCAATTCAAAGATAGGTTGATACGATTCGGGCGCTTTCCCGAAGGATATGTAGTGCAGTTTCGACACCATTATAGATATGGCATGATTGCGTGATCGAGATATATCTCCTGAACATTCATCATTAGTCAATAATATGATATGGATGGCTCTCCACAGGAAGAGATTTATGTTCTCTTGAACTTGTAGGTTCCAAATCAAGCGTAAGATCTGATCATCGTCCTGCAATCCTATCTGGAACACCAAGTGTATGGCTGAAATACATGAGAATGTTCCTTTGGGGCTGAAAACCCAAGAGCCCTTATCTCGTCCAACAGTTGCCATAGGGGGAGGGACAATAAGAATTTTGTCCACCAGTTGACTAGGGAGCCAGAATAAAAACTTGGGGATATCCCATGAACCAGAGGTGGAGTTGAAGGCAGAAACAGTGGCGACAAGATCTGGAACTGAGACTGGTCTCAAGGAGGAATTCAGGAGGGTGCCGTCGAACGAGAATCATAGGTCCATCTAGAATAGAGCAGTAGCACCATCACAAATTACCCACCTAGTGCATTGTTGTACCACAGGCAAAATCCATCTGGAAGATTCTTCATCCCCTTCTCACTCGCCAATTGAGCAGACTGTTCCCTCTCTTGATAAGCACACCACGGCAATAGAACACCAGCTCCTGTCTATTATGCAGTCGCTAAAGATCCTCACGGACAAAGTAGCATCAGAGAGTTCCGCACCACCAATTGCCACTCCGGTCGTCAACCAGGAACCACCTACCCGGGCCGGGTGGAACCGCCGCTCCAAACTGAGGATATACTACAGGGTACAGGCTCCACTTCAAATACGCAAGGCCCAAATCCGACTCCTATGGATCCAGCCCAACAGATGCTCAACCAGCACCACCGCTAGGGTATCACGGTTATGCACCCCAGTATGGTCAATCGTCGCATCCTAATTCGCATGGACCCTCTGCAGTGCCACTGCCACCACCGATATATGTCGGGTAAACCCTACACCGATCAACCCATCTACCCGCCCCACCCGAGGCAATCCCACGGTGCCACTCCTCTATACTACCCATCGGGACCGCCGGCGCAACTACGTCCTTATATGGGCACTCCTACACCATATGTCCATATCCTCCTCAGCAGGACCTCTGGCGGCTCCCTACTTCCGATTTTCCTGAATTCTCATAAGGATGGAGACCCGACGACTAGTGATATCCAACTTTGACCCCGCTACAAGTTCAAAATTTTGGGACTTAAACCAAATTTTTTTTGAATAAAAATATTTAAGTAATAAATAAAATAAAAATCAAAAAAATAATCTAATATTAATATCAACAATAAAAATAGAACAAGTGAAAAGAAAAATATTATTATAATCTTAAATAATATACTAACAAAACTGAACAAAAACTTTGCACACAATAAGAATCTATGCATAAGAATATAAAAGCTTTTTTTAGATTCTCATTGTACCTCCAAAAGAACATTAACAAAATTACAGTCCTTGGGCTTGGATCTGAACTTCGAATAATCCATACCTTAAGGTCGTTGTGCCATGTTTGTCTGATTTAACAAACTTGAACTCTTCTAATGTTTGAACTGTGCTTCTGTAATAAGTTGGAGTGAAAGAAGCTAGGTTGGAAGGTGGAGCAAATCAATTATTAAACTTATTCAAGATCAAATGCACCACAAGTGGTCGGTCTGTTGGGTTTTTTTTGGGGTTCCCAACATATATGGAGAAAGGTCTAAATATGTCAAGCCCACTTGATTCACCTTAGCAAAGTAAAAAAAGATTAGTTAGGGTTAAAGAGATTGTGAAAAGTGTCAAGAAAAGAATTGAGGGATTAGAGAAAGGATTTTCGCACAAACTCAGAGCAGCGACCGTAAATCTTCTGTCACGCATTCGTTCACCATTGGATCGGGCTGAAATTTTAACTGGGGGTTCGGAACATCTGAATATTGAATTTGGCTGGTCGGATTAGTGAGAAGATGCCGGAGGAGGGAGAAACCGTGTCTGAACAGTAGCATGCAAAAATTGGGTTTTTCTGTTTCTCTTGTTCCAAAATTTCATACTTATTATTGTGGACTCTCTTGCACCATATTTTGATCATAGTTGAGCTTGATTTACTGGATTGTGCGTGTGGTTTTTACCTCTCACAGTGAGAAGAGTTTTCCACGATAAAATCTCTTATGTCGATTTTAGTTGCTTTCATTTATTATTTTATTTGATATTCCTGCTCTTTTACAAGTTTTTTTTTTGGATAACCATGGTATCCGGAATCATTTTTGGTCCGACTAATCTATGAGATCCATGTAAAGCGACCCCTCCACATGGACTGGGGTAAGTCTCGGGCCTTTGGCCCGCGGTCGTGGCCCCAAAGAATTGTTTGCACTCAGTGGGAATTGAACCTGAGACCTCATCCCTCTTTGGAGACTTAAGTTCCAAACCTCGAACACTAAGCCAACCCCTTGAGGTTTGCTCTCTTACAAGTTGAGAAAAATATTGTCCTTTGCATATTGTTCTGTATTTATTATCCTACCAAATTAATCTGTATGTGCACCCCACCCATACACGTGAGACCCGAACCTAAAAAATTACGATCGGGATCGATTTGTTCTCGAGGGGGCCGTGACACCGGCTATTGGTCTGAGCCCAATTTTTCCCGAATTCTTTACAACTACAAACAGGCGAATGAGGCAATCGCTCATGTACAACAAACAAGGAAAAGTGTTCTATCTCCTCGTCTAATTTTGGAAAATGTTTTGTTCATTCCATCCTTCCAGTACCTGTTTCTCACAGGTAAGCCTGTTGGGCCAATTGAATTGGCCCAGTTATCAAGTAGGTTGGGCCAATCCAATGGATTGGCCCAATTATGTATTTTAATATGCCCACTTTTGGGGTTTTATCTGTAAATATTTTTATTTAGTGAAATGAAATCATTTACCTATAAAAAAAAACTTAATCTCGGTATCCAAATTTTCCAATCTAATTTTGAAAAATATTTTGTTCATGATGCTTCAGCCCAAAAAGCCCCAAAGCATGCTTGCAACATGGAAGAAGACGCACTACGTGAGCGAAAACCTATGTGAACCGACTACCTTAGTGTCAACCTGACTACTTGTATTTTGAATTATGATCATGTTTGAAATCTGATAATAATTTTGTAGTGACAGTTCGTGTGAATGAAAATTCTATTTTGTAATTTTATATATGAATTTGTTAGTGAATTCTATATATTTACTGATTCTGTATACATTTTAATGTCTTTCGCCATTCACAAAAAGTTAATTTAAGATGACGAAATATCCATCACAAATGATCATTGTTGCACAGCATAAAATATATCTAATGCTGTTGATCTGTTGTCTCAACAAAAGCTAAACGGTGTCATATATATTTGTCCAGCAATCGCTGGACAAATAGCGAGATTGTATAACTTAAATAGCGTAACTACTTATTCTAAATCTTGATTTTTTTTCTTGTGTAGAGCACATGTAATTGAACTTATCCGACCAACAGTTGGAACAGAATAGGGATAACAATAGGGCGGGGCGGGTCAAAGCCACCCTAGACCCATCCCTGCAACCCACGGCCGAACCTGGACTCGCCCCAGTGGCGGAGTGACCCGGACCCACCCAGCCCCGCAGAAGGTGGGTCGTCGGACCGGGTCGGATTAAACCCGACCCATACCCGAAAAATAATTAGTATTTTTTCCAATATTAGAAAAAATATTAAAAAAATAATATTTTAAGCATAAAAAAGTTGCAAAAAAAAAGAAAAAATATATTTATATATTAATAAAGGGGGCGAGGCGGGTCCAGGACGGGGTGCCCACCCCTACCCCAGACCCGCCCCACCGGGCATGTCCAAATTGTCATCCCTAGAACGGAAGCGAACATCTATGAAATTTTATTTGAAAATAAATTTGGTTTATATCTCTTAGGCCCCGTCTTGTATTTGGTCGCGTTGGATTGAATTTGATACCGGCTTTTCACGACCGTGATAAAACATGACATCTTGTTTACTTCCAAATTTGGGCGATTTTTGCGCCCAGCAATGCCATTTTGTTGAGGTGAGAATACTGGAGTAAGTTGTCTGTCGATTTCTTGTGCTTCACAGAAAGAGGTGAATTCTTTGCTGGTGAATTCCCCTCCTTTGTCCGTTCTAAAACCTCGTATGTTCTTTCCAGACTCCTCCTCCACTTTGGCTTTGAACAACATGAATTATTCAAAACCTTTAGACTTGGCAGACAGTAAGTAAGCCCAAGTTTTTCTGCTATAATCATCAGTAAAAGTCAGTACATACCTTATGTTTTCGTTTGATACTGGAGAAATTGGACACAAATATCCGAATGGACCAGTTGAAGAACACTGGTAGCTCGTCTGGTGCTTTCTTGAGGAATATAACTATGGTGTTGCTTCCCAACTAAGCAATCAGTACTCACTTTCTGGGATACATCAAATTGGGGGAATCCATCCACCATTTTCAGTCACTGCAATGTCTTATTCCCTCTCCATCTTCGATGACCATAGAGACGATACTGTATAATGCTTTGATCAGTACCTTTAGTAACAAGACAACGAGAGACAGTAGTAGGATCCTCAACCACTGACCCTTTTCTTGGAGCTGACCCATGCTTAGAATATTGTCGTGCAGCTAGGGCACCAGAAATACATCAGCGATAACTTGTGTGATTCCTTTCACTTCCATTTTGATCCTACCCCTTCCCTCCACCTTGAGATTGGTGTTGTTTCGCAGTTTAATGGACTCGGTGAAGCTCCTGTCTAACTCACAGAACATAGACATATCGCCACACATATTATTAGTACAACCAGAGTAAATAAACCACACCTTTTCAGTGTTTAGTCTAGTAGGTTCCATCAACTCCATAAGCAACATTTCTTCTTTACATTAAGAGAACATTGCTCTTTAGTCTCTCGTTTCTCTGTCATTCCTTGGACACTCCTATTGGAAGTTTCCGATAGTATGACACTTATTCAATAGTTGATCTATAAGGCACTAATCTACCTCTTCCACGTGAATCTCCTTTGCCTCTCCTTTTTGAACTATCTCCTCTGATAAAATTTCATCTTCCCTGGTTCATACTGACTTGCAAAGCTTGCTTCTGATGGTCATGTCTACTGATCCTTTGCTCATGGACCAGTAGACTGCTCTGTAACCCATGAATAGACAGCTTGACAAGATCGTTGGATTCTTCAATGGAGCAGAGGCAAGATCTTCACAATAATAAGAAGTTCTACTTTATTTTCACCATGTGACCACATTTTGTTGATGATAGTGAGTGTTCTTCCGAAATAATCAGCAACTGTCTCCTCAAGATTCATGTGGATTATTTCAGACTCCCTTCGAAGAACCTGGAGCTAATCTCGTTTCACATGAGTTGTTCCCTGGTATTTCTGTTTGAGGGAGTCCCATATATCCTTTGCCTTGTCTTTTGTCAAGATCATCTCCAGCACTGACCTGTCTATTGTCTGAAACAGGTAATTTTTGGCTTTGAGATCCTTTATCTTGATACCTTCACTTACTTTGTCTGGTTTTGTTTCGTCAGCTATAGCAGGAATCCAGAATTCAATCAAGCCTCAGTATTCCTTTGACTGAAGAAATTTTTCATCAATATTGCCCAATTATTATAGTGACCATCTAACTTTGAAATCGAAGGTCGGACAAATCCGTTGTCATCCATCTGATGCGTTGATGGTGTTTGAGCAACCTCCGACTCCGATACAAAATTCTAGAAATTAAAGAAGAAGATAGTTTTCATATTTGCAATATGGAGAAACTTCTCTTGACTTTATTGAATGAAGAACTCGACTTTTATAGCCTTATAGACAACCAGATCAGAGAAAAAATAGGCGAACTAATTCTACCAACTAATCTAAACCTGGGACACGTAAATAGCATGAAGACTCGATCAAACAACAAACAAACCAACTGCAAACCGAGATAGGAGGAAGGTGGAGAAAATATCATTACACCAACAAAACCGTCAGAAACGGTCATGAAATCGTGATTCTTAAAATGCGACTTTCTCTAACACGAACTACAGCACTGACTTAAGTCACATAAAATGTCCAACAACTCAGGTTGGGTTTGATGTTGAGGACAAAATAAACATGATTTTAGGAAGCCGCAGGAGAACCGCGGGAGTTTCTTTGCAATCCTGTTTGAAAACAACTGCGCTCTGATGGGAATACTGCTTGTTCGGTTTTACAACTATTCGTGGGAATTAAACTAGGGTTTCGAATAGAATCTGTAACTTTTATGAATTTGCTCTTACCTTCTCGTGCTTCAATGACTTCTTTGAAGCTGAAATTCGCCCAAAACGAGCACACCCCGACAGTAATAAAATAGATTAACGGGATGCCCGTTTCTCCAACCACCGGAACGGTGAAAAAAGTGGCCTCATCCAACCATCGGAACGAAAAATTGTCAACTAATTAAAGAATCTTCCCACTTGAGTTTCGTTCATTACGAGAGAATTCAGTTTCGCTGTTGTGTTGTGTTGTGTCTAATGCTTTCATTATTGTTGCAAGCTGCGTTGCTTTCAATAGATAAACGGGATGCCCGTTTCTACAACCACCGGATATGGTGGCGATGCGGAAGCCGGACTATCGCGAGAATCGAGACTCAATGTTCGCACGATGGTGGAGTCGGCCGTGTGTAGTCGAAGACGAGCATGGTGACATGGATTCTGGAGATGCAGAGGAGCTCCGCTAGTTTCAGCATGGAGTTGATGTGGCCTTGCATCGGAAGGGGGAAGATGAGGACGGGAGGCGATAGATCGTTGTCAGAATCCACATGGTTATGTATTTATTAGATGTGGGGTAAAATTGTAATTTTACTGATGCCGGTAGCTGGGGAATGTTTCATCCCTCCTCGCAGGATTAAAAACAACGAGTAGCCCTGCGGTATACCCTGCCGAGACCGTAAACCCCCGAACAGATCATTTAAAAAAGTTGGATACCAAACGGATTTTTAACAGGGAAAATCCCAACACCCACCCCACAAACCTTGTCTATCATGAACACCAAACCCAGCCTCAGGAAGATCTAAACCCCAACGGTGGCTCTCATGGATACTCATTTTATTGATCCGGATAAATAAATAATTATTATGTATAAAACAATAATTCTAAATTATTTCAAACGATTCTAAATAAATTCAAGATAGTTCTAAATAAATTCCAAATAATTCTTAGTAAATTCAAAATAAATCAACATAATTCTAAATGATTCTAAAGAAAATAAATTACCATACAACGGCGACGAGTTACAGCGACAAGTTTACGACAGACTGTCGGTGATGGCAGACGAACATACGGTGGTACGAATGGTAGAACTGGTACGGGCAGCATGCGACAGACGACAGAACGACATTATGGCATCGACATTTCTTTCACGATTTCGCGAAGAAGGAAATGAACCATCTTTTTTTTATAAGTATTTTTTTTGTTTATGTATTTACAATATTTTGTGGGTTTTTTTAAATATCACCCACAGCTCCCCATATCTCCATTTCCGACCCCTTACTTTTCCATAAATCTACGTGACACACAACAGCATGTTCCACCTTTCTCTCCTCTTCGTACATTTGTCCCGTTTTTGCACAAGTGTGTACATAAGGGAGATTTTTTCGTGTCCAGAATAGATCCCTCCTGAATATCAGATATTATATGCCGAACGATTTTTCTGACCATCGGATCGATATCCGACGGCCAAGATTAGAAGAATTATATAAAAAATTGTGGGTTGGAACCGGTTTTGAACCAGTCGGTTTTTGACCCATCAAAATGAAAACTCAGAGAATCAGCCACGAATCATATGCGAACTCTGCCTTTTGATATAGGGTTTGGGGACCAAGGAGAGAAAAGTGGTAATCATACTAATTGAACCAAGCACTGAAAGATGCTGCCTTTTTCCGTGTTTGATTTTGGCATTTGGGGTAGAAAACAACAATGTGAGGACGAGAGAAAAGTGACGGCCGTCTTCTCTCGTTACGACCCACCAGGGGTTGAATATGGAGAATCGAAAAAAGGTGAAAGGTGATTTGGAATTTCGTGTTGTTTCAATTTCCATTGCTATGCTGAGCACCTTCTAAGACGTTTACAGATTCTGGATTTTCATTGTGAGATTTTTGAGTGCGGATTTTGTGGAGAAAGAGAGATGGGGGAGATAGCAAACGACTGTGGGGAAAACCAGTTGAAATCCGGTCGGGAGACTGTGTTTTTTTATTAATGAGTTAACTCATCCTGACTGTCGGATCGATATTTCGACGAAAGTGCTAAGTATACACCAAAAAATATACATCATTATGTATGTCTAAGTGTCGTTTTCTCAACTGTCCGATGTTAAGCCATTTTGGGTAGGTTCCGATGTTTAGTGATTAGCACACGTTTTTTTCATTTGAAATTTTTGATTATTTTATTTATTTTTTTATTTTCTTTTAATTTTTTATATAATCGACCATACAACATTAATCGTTCAATGTTTGTTGAAACGGACGTCAGCATAATGATTAGTGTGTCGTGTACTTAGATTTGACATGTGATTTGATACTCTTTCGATTTACTTATTATTTTATTATTTTTATTAATAATTATCGTATTTAGGGTTTATAGTGTTTGGGTTAATCAGTGTGTTTGGTAGACGGATTACTGGGTGATAAATTCAGGATTCTGAAAATAATCCGTCTTAATCCCATGTTCAGTATCAAACCTAAATTTTTCCAGGCCGAAGGATTGAATCCTACGACCCGTTTCTAATCATGCCTTAGGTAGGATTACTCTATCCCTACAAAATGGTCTGATTATTTTATCCCATCTAAAAATTTAATCTTACCCTTCCATTAACATAAATCTGTGTAGTTTCTCGCGCAGATTCTCCACCAATAGCTCTATGCAAAAATGGGTCGTGTGATTCGGGTGCAGCGTAAGGGAGCTGAGTCGGTTTTCAAGTCACATACTCACCATTGGAAGGGACCGACTCGCTTCTGCTCCCTTGATTTCGTCGAACAGAACGGCTACCTCAAGTGCGTCGTCACTGAGATCATTCACGTTCCAGGCCGTGGTGCGCCGCTGGTGCGGGTAACATTCCGACATCCATTCAGGTTTCAGCACCAGAAGGAGTTCTTCGTCGTTGTCGAGGGGATATATATCGGGCAGTTCATCGTCATTGCCGAGGGGATAATGGAACCACCCGGTAATCATCATTCCAATGGTTATCTAATGATCATTGGTTTATTATACATTTGTTCTGCATTTGCTGATTCTTAGTATTGTTTGGTGATATTGTTTTCGCCATAAACTGCAATTTTAGAAATTTTGTTGTAATTTGATTGTTTCCTTCCTATTCACATAAAATCCAGTTCATTTTGTAACTCTCGTATTGCATCTCTGGTTCTTTTCTGTACCTCAAAGCCCACACAAACTTCATTTTGTTTGGAAAACAGTGTAGGACTTGTCTGTACTTCTGACTATACAATGAACCGATGAACATTAACTGATGGTATTTGATATAATTGCTTCTAATGCAAATACAATTGATATTTACTCGACACTAGGAGTGCACTCAGTCTGCCTGAATGTTCCTATTGAATATTACAATGGAATTCTCTCCATAATTCATTATATTCATGAAACATGCATTTGTTTCAAGCAATTCTTTATTCTTCCTTGGATGGCAGTACTCCTTAATTGATCAGTCTGATTCATGTTAGGTGCTAATGGATAACATACTAATGGGGTTATTTTGTTTTCATTGTTCTTATTGATGGGATTCTTCTTTCCTGCAGTATAAAGCTCCTATCTGGATCAAAAAAGATTGTGCCAAGTGGATGTCGAGCTATGATTGGGCAGGTTGAGGGCGGCGTGCGTACTGAGAAGCCATTGTTGAAGGCCAGTAACGCATACCACAAGTTCGGGGTCAAGAGAAATTCCTGGCTGGTTCTACTGTTTCTCTTCAATTTCTAGAACCTCTGTTGAACTAATTTTTGCAGAATGGTTCTGTGGTTGCTGGATCTATTTGATGAGTGGAAATTATAGGATCTTAAGTTAGGGTGTTCGCATGTTTAGATCTATTGTTGATTCTAAAAAAGGGTATAAATGTAAAGTCACAAAGATTTAAATATATGACAATGTTATCCTGCTACAATCATAAATACCGAACATTGATTAACTTATCCCACATTTTCTCAATCTCACTTAATCCATGTAGTTATTTATCTAGCGAACGAGTTGATTAATCTTTAATCCTAAGTAATCCCACATTATTGGATTAATCAAGATAGAGTCTATCCTGCTACCAAACGCATCTTTAGGATTTTAGTTTTTCGGTAGCGAAACCATCGTAATATTAATTATTGTCTTTAAATAAAATTTAACATTTAGGGTTTATAGAGTTTGGGTTTCTCATTTAGAATTTTTTGTTTTTCGGTTTCGAATCCGCCGCAATATTAATTATTATTTTTAAATAAAGTTTAGCATTTAGGGTTAATAGAGTTTGGGTTCATCATTTAGGGTTTTAGTTTTCCGACAGCGAAGCCGCCATAATATTAATTATCGTTTGTAAATAAAGTTTAGCATTTAGGGTTTATAGAGTTGGGGTTCATCATTTAGGATTTTAGTTTTTCGGCGGCGAAGCCGCCGTAATATTAATTATTATTTTTAAATAAATTTTAGCATTTCGAGTTTTTAAAGTTTTAAGTTCATCATGTTAGATTTTATCTTTTCGACACACCGTTATCATTTTTAATAAATTATGTTGAAACCATATCTAATGATATTTCTAATCGAACCACACGACATGTTGATAATTATAGTAGCGACCATTCGGTAAACGATGACGATTTTTCAAATAAGTTTGATTTTAAATATGGTAGGAAAGAAAAAATAAAAGAAAATAAAAAAAATAAAATAAAAATCAATGGCCACATGTTGTTGATAAAAAAATATAATACTTTAAAATTTCCCATATAGAATGCTTAGGTAAAAAAATGCAGTATACTCGTAGCATAGCCCATTGTAATTTTTTTTATAAGTAATTTTTTTTTATATATGGGAATCTGTTTTTACAATATGCACACCACTTTTGCCAATTTACACATTACACCCCATGTTGGAATTTACCTTTTCCCCTTCGCGGAGCTTCATTTGGACAGCCTGCGTGGTTTTGTCGCCAATGTGTAATCAGGCGTTTCCTGGAGGAGTTGCGCTCAATTTTGTCTGGCTGTCCTCCTTTCATTGATTTGCAGCTAATTTCTCTGCCGGATACATAGGGCTGGCTCCCGACACTATTAGATAAATGTCTTGAAAGGCATTTAATGGAGAAAATGAAAAGTCCTTTGTCCCATATTGGTTTGAGATGGAAGTGGGGAAGGGTATAAATACTTTTACCCACAAGTGGGTTGTAAAGTATTGTGAGGAAATGGGTCATGCCCTCGCGCGCCGCCG
>JAOYMZ010017624.1:0-19157 GCA_025802335.1 Pinguicula primuliflora
CCAGTTGGGTCCAAGATCATGCACCAAGACAACAAGTGCCTGCAAAGTTCGAACAACAAAACATATACATGACCATACCCCTTGAAATAGAACAAAATGAAATCGCTCTTATGTTAGAAGAGTAATATATTGCATGATCAGATGCATGTGAATACTACTAATAAATAAACCTGATCCTCAAAGAGCGACCATGGACTTCCTGGCCCCGATGGCCCTGCAGCCATCTGAAAGTAATAAAACTCAAACTTCAGATTATGTAGGAAATATAATAAACTAAAAGTTGGAGACACGCAAAACAAAAATAAATAAAAACCTTGAGCCCTTTAACTTTCTTGCTTCGATCTCGGCCACCAAGCATCTTCATAAATTTATTTGGATTTGACATATTACTAAGCTGAGAGGCAGCAGGAGAAGGAAGAGATGCACCGCTTTGTGGAAGATTGTCAAAAGAGTTATCTCGCGATGGTCGTATAACCTTTGGCTTTTTCATCATGGGTTGACCAAATAAACCTTCATATGAGCATGCAAAAATACAAAAATGTTACACAATCTACTTGACATAAAACACCAGAACTAGCTAGAAGGACAATTACCGGCGTTTCCATTAGATTCAAGCTGATTACTCTCTGATCTCCTCTTCAAATGATCCCTCTGAAAAGGCAAAGCATAAAACAGTTACAAACAGGATCCACAAATCTAAATTGCTGGATTAGTGCAAACGGGAAGTTACAGCATATAGTCCCACTTTTGGGTTTATTGTCTGCTTTGCTATACAGAGATGCATTAACCCATTATAGAAGTAGTAAATAGTCTTCAGGGTGCCAAATACTATCATGATACTTCCTTCCCGTTACAAACTATAGATAAATGAGAGAACCAATGTTCAAATGCATATGAAAACTAATATCACTCAAGCAAACCATAATTTCAGCCCCTAATTCCTTCACAATCAGATATCTTCATGTTTTCAAATTTAGTATGAGAAGATAGGTGCAATAGAAATTCATTTTTAACTCCATAAGTTTCATTGCCACGTAGTGATCACCTGCACATCGTTGAAACTGGATTCCACCGGATATCGTTGACCAAATGCAGCGTTCTGCCAACAAAGTGCCAGTAAAATCAACAGAAAATTAGATTATAGAGACTATAAACAAACTTTACTATGAAGGTTGTACCATACCAAGTGTTTTGCTTTCTTCTTTTTAGGTTTTGTTGATACTTCTGCACACTCAAATGGTGATCGTTTTTCAAAATCCCCAACAGACTCAACTTCCACTGTATTTGGGAAAAGCAAACCACCATGTAGGGTACTCTGATCATCTTGAAATGAACTGGTATCGCCACTTGATGCATCTGTTTTATTTGGCATCTGAAAGGATCCGGATAACCCCACACTAAATGGGGTGATAATTCTCCTTGAAGCAGTCCGCACACGCTTTGTCGGGATTGACATATTTAGACTGCAGCCATGCCTTTTTGCCAGAAAACCAGACTGTTGGTTGATCACTTTGATTTCAGAACGTTGCATAGGCAATAGGTCGGAACCCATCTCATATGACCTCAAGCCATGCGCACGTCTGAAGTGTTTCAGTTTTTTTCTACCATATCTAGAAGAATTGCAACTTTCAAAAGCCACTGGCATGTTATATGTGCTAATTTCTCCATCATCCTCATCATAAGCATAATCTTGAGAATCGAAGTCTGCAGTAGAAAATCGATCTTATAAGCATAAATTATAAATCAAAAACAACCTAAGAATGTATACTATTTTAATCAGATAAATCAGCTGCACCATCACACGTCGATGTCTCCACTTCTTCTTGCACATAGCTTCCAATTCTCTGAGAAAATTTTAGCAATTTAAGATAGCAATAGGACTGCCAGCTACCAAAAGGTTAAACTACAAAATGCGAGCTGTAATATTTGAAGCTCATAATTAGGAATTGAACATGAAATAATTGATGTACATAAAATTACAATTCAATCCCAACCAAATCCTCTCAAACATGAAGTAAGTCTTGAGAATCGAAGTTTTGAATTAAAATCCTGAATACTATTTTAATCAGATAAATCAGCTGCATACATGCCATTCTTCAAGCAACATAATCCAGGCCCAAAACCATATATGACATACTACAAATTGATCAATTTGTTGTCTTGTCACTAATTTTTTTTTCAAGCTCTGTCTGCTATCGCCAATTCAGAAGCACTGGCACCCAAGTAATTTGGCACTTGACAATATTTCTAATAGATAACATATACTAAAAGACAAAAAAATCTGTGAAACGAAATGATGCAAGTAAGATTCTGAGCACTTTCAGCAGTAAAATTACCTCAATATGGGCTATCTGTGTTATAATTGACTTTCTATAGGTCTCCATGGCTCCTGAAGGGATTGTATAGAAAATTTTCTCCTGCGTGAGAATGGCACAATAAAATAAATAAGAAAATCTGGAAAGTCTGTAACCTCAAATTGATTAAATTAAAACCATGTAGTTATAGCAATAAATAAATACACACTCCCACACACATATATATGTATTGAGGTAATAAGTAATGAGCGCTACATCTTTCAAACTGTCTGCTGACAAGTCTGGAAGTCCAACGTCAGATGCTCTATCTGGTGTTAACAGCACCTCAGCTTGGCAACGGAGAATATTTGGTCTATAAGATAATAAAAATCTAGCCGCGTACTCCCTAATAGGCTCATTTCTTTGAGAATGCTTCCCCAGGCCTTTGCCTGTCTCCTGAAAAAATCACCAAATGAGCAGATAATGATATCGTAGTGAAATAAGCCGAATCAGTTATTGAGACATGAATTGAATTTCAAGCAGAGCAGTAAAGAGAATGCCCTGTAAAATTGTGTACCAAAGCCAGATCCCAACAATCATTCAACCAGCCAAAGGGAGACAGGTCAGCAACAGCTTTAAGGTGCCTTAGAAATAAAATATAGCACACTAAACAACCTCAATCGAAATTTCCAAGTACCACAATGAACTCTGGCATTTTAGAAACTAAGATACTAAATTATCCAACTTAAAGGACAGAGTAAAGATGGTAGAACTCGGAGACGCCCACGACTCTCAAAGGATTCAGGTGATCTAACCACAGCAACCCCGACAACCAATCCATTGGCTAATGTTGGAAACTACAATAGTGTTAGAAAACAGACACCCTCTCTGGACTCGGGTCACGTGCGCGCAGGTGCGAGTGAACTTATAAGGAAAACATTTTGGGCCTCAAATCTATAAGGAAAACTTAAATGGCAATTTGAGTTGCCATTTAACCCAACATTGGATAGGTAGCCACAAAACGTTTAGGTGGTAAATTTAGTTCAGTATTCCAGTTATTGCTGGATAGAAATTCCAAATTTTATAGCTCATAACATTAAATGAAGTACATTATATGCCTGCAGACAAGAAGAACCAAACAATAAATAAATAAATTTACTCATAACTCGAAATACCATAAGCCAATCTATTTATTGACACTAGAATGTCGTGCTAAACGTCGCCTTCGTGCACTGTAGTTTACGAGCATTGGAACTTTAGGGTATACTGTCATACGCCACTGCATCTATTAGCAGATGCAGCCGATAAACCTCATACATTAACTTTTTGTACTTGTAAGGGTCAGACTACAAACTCTATCTATTAAAAAGGTAATATATTCTCAAAACAACCCTCCACAAAACTGAAATGATAGATCAATTAAGAAAACATACAGGGAACTTTATCTTTGTTTCAACTCGCATATAGCTGTCGGTGGTAAGCCCCAATGAATTGTTAAATTTCATAAAATGGAGAACATAGTATCAGCATGACAGTTCAGAACAATATGCGGGATAATAAACGAAGAAAGAGTAAAAAAAATAAAAGAACCCTTAATTTCAGGCACAGAAACATTTACAGTCATAATCATATGAATCTGCACCTCTACAGAGTCCCAAAAATCCATAACAGCTTTAGCCAGTGCATGAGCAACAATCTTAGCATTGATGGAAGAGCTTCTCTCGTGTCTTCTCGATCGGTAAGCAACAGCTGCTCCAAATGATATTTGTGCAGCAGCAGATATTTTCCATCTCCGCTCCTAATAAATGACCAAGTAAAGCTCTAAAAATTGGGATTCTACCAACATATAGAATTAACCAACATCGAGACATACAGACAACTAATTCCAAATTACCACATAAGGATGTGTGGCAGATACATGTCTAGGAAAAATAACGAGCCCAAACCTGTGCAAAATCATTTGACATCCAAGCCATTTCTTCAAGCACATAATTCCATTGAGATATCAGTCGAATCTCTAATGGAGAAGTTACAATAGAAAGCTCTTCAATCCTTTTTCTTTTGGCCTGTTCACTAATTAGATCAGTTGTTTTGACGCAGAATAGATTCCATATAAATACTCTTCAAGTCAAAAGTAGAAGATTGCTAATTAAACAAAACATATTAGGAGTAACCTCTATTATTTGTGCCTCTTTCAAGACTGATTCTTCATCAACTTCACCGGCAAATGTTGAATCAGTCCCTGGAGTTTGCACCTCGGAAGAGATACCAGACAACCTGTCTGGAAATTCCGCCTGGGGGAGTTTCAAATTTGAGACATGTTTTCTACACGATTCTGATTCTGTGGGATCACAGCTGTTCATTCGCTTGATCAATATTTGATCTTTTAGCTTGTCTCTCAAGTCAGACATGTTCTGAACTAAACCCTCCCTTGATTGAAGCAAACGACCATTTTCTTGGCTCTGAGAACCGGAACCAATCTGCTGGTTGACACAAACCAAATTGTCGATTTCTTTAGCATCTTTCTTAGTTTTTACGGAATTCTGACTGCTCTTAACTGAACCACCGTCAGGTAAAGTCTGGTTTTCATCATTCCTGGAAGAGTCAATACTTTGCACTTTAGTACACATCTCAGTACCATTATTTCTTTTGATATCTAGCATTTCTTTCGTGTGAACTGGCTCGGATTCCAGAACATCTATGCAGTGAGAGCAATTGCTTCTCTCAGCCAGATTTTTCTTCTCATCCCCCTCTTTTTTGTTGAAATCATTCATTTGAAAAGTCGTCTGATTAGCAACTGTTCGCTCAGGCAGGCCTAGCCCTGAACCAATAACTGAAGCATTCGTAGTTTCCACCATTTGGATTTCTTCCGATCCATTCAAACCTTTTTTATTAGGACTTCTTCCAGCACTTGATTGCGATTCTTGGTTAAGTTGCTCGTCTACAGGGTTGGTGGAATCAATAGAGTCCGGCTCGGCATACAGTGAAACACCTTCAGGTGGTTCTTTCTTTGATTTGACAGACATCAAAGCATCCAACTCAAAACCTTTAAGTCCAGCTGAGTTTTGCTTTTTAAAAAGAGTACCATCTGCTGGACTTGTAGACTTTAGCTTAACTACCATGGAAATATTTTTCTTCTGAACATCAGATTCCGATCCTTTTACATCCATGGGTCCATATCGAGAAGGTAAAGTAAGAGCAGGATCCTTATCCGCAGTACTAGACCTATCTCTATCAAGACTCTGGCGGGACCTATAACGCCTCTTATACGCTTTCCTAGTTGTAGCAAAATCAGCTGAATCACCATGCTTCTGAGTTTTATTTATATGATAAGATTGTTCTAATCGCACAACATGACTCCTGCTGGGATGTGACAAACTCCGACCACCTTTAGAAAATTCAGTTTCGGCATCAAATGACATTAGATTGTCAGCACTGTTGGCTTCATAAGGTACTGCCCCAGGTCTGCCGCTACTTTCTTCAGAATCTCCACGGCGTGATGCAACAAATGCAGAACTACCTTTTGTTTCGCTACAGTTTCAGGAAAATATATTGGGTAAATTTAAATAAGCATTCAAGCAACATCATGAATAGGAAATGCAAGGAAAATTTCAAGAAATTACTAGGCCACTAGCTGATCAGCCTGTTGGTCAGTAACGGAAGTTGACTGGACACTAACTGAAGCACCACATAGAAGCTTGAAATCTAATAGATTTCCACCCTGAACTCAAATCATAAAATGCATTCAGCACTCTGGAATAATTATACAACTTTCAAAAACAAATGATGTTGTTTTCGTACCTTTTCAAGAAATTCCAATTCTCTTTTCGTTTCATCACGAACATTATACTTTTGCCTGACATCGCATATAAGCAATCATGGCATACAGAAAAAAAAATGAAAATTGCAGTTTCCCTCAACTATACAGCAGAAGATAATACCTGAGTTCCGACTGAACTTTTTCAATGGCTGCTTTGCGTGGAGAAGTATCATTAGCAATACCAACCCCACCTTCCACGACTCCTCCCATAGAATTATCTTCGGCATTGACTATCAGAAAAGATGCTGAACCACATCCATTCATTCCCCACGTCAACAACTTTAAATGATTTCCTCCATTACCTAAGAAGATGAGCACAATATCAAAATCAGGGTGGGAATAGCAGAGACTTAATAAAGTTGTGTGAGGTAAGTAAAGAAAGTGAAAAATGTGTTCCCCATTTTCAGCAGATATGAAAAGCAATGACACCCCCACCCCCACCTCAACAAAACATATCTAATAAACTAGCATAACTGAATTTACAATGCCACTGGTTTCACCAGTGACCTTTCCTTCATACAGTTTATCTGAATGCCATCGGCGTACCACAGCATTATAAATTTGTTTCAGGACTTCACATAGGAATTCTCACATAACAACCATATTTCAGAGGGCACAATGAAATTCAGATCTAGTGTTTAATGACAAACAGATTAAGTGACCGTAAAAGCGATTCAAAAGGAAGAAAAGCAGGGAATAGGCCCAATTCCAAAGATTCTAAGGAGCTATTAATTCAGGTTTCGCTAATGTTGACTTTGAACATAAGCAGGGGATTGAACTCACCTATTAATATAGATATTACAGTTTAACAACTCTTTTTTTACAGTTTAACAACTCATAAAGGCGCTTAACCAAAAAAAACTCGTAAAGGCTTCACGGAGCTATGACAGAATTGGAACAAGATAGAAGATGGAATGCCTCGCCCGCTGCTGCTGAGCACGTTCTTAGTCAATGCATAAAACATAAACTTGCCCATAAAATAATCCCTTGAATATGCACATTACATGCAAAAAGCAGAAAATATATGCACATAAGGCTTCAGAACGTGAGTGAGCAGATGGGAAATACAAGCAGTGATTTTCTGTCTATCTGAAAGCAGAGAAAAAGTTGCAGGGCATCTTTAAATTGAGAAACATAAATCATTACATGCACATTCATCTGCATTCATAGCACTGACATTCAACCATCAGAACCACCAATAGTTGCAGATCGTAAGGTAATGGCTAGGTAGAATGTTGATAAAGGTGTAAGAAACATAGTTCTGCCCCCACCCCCAGTATCACCTTATAATTCCCTATATCCGTCCTCCTCTATCCAGCTCCACAAATACTCAACCACAGCTGCCACAAAGGAAGCCACGTCACTCAGCATGCAATACTAAATCCTCCTAAATTGCCAGTCAATACATTATCCCGCATAGTGCCACAACCCGATGCCAGACAACATCCCCGTAGCAAATGCAAGTCAAACAAAATGTTATCAGCAATCCCAAGTAGCTCATACAAAGAGCGAACCCCGAATTCAGTCAAACAAATGAGCATGAACACTATTAGGTTTAGAAAGTCTTCAGCAGTAGCTCAAAATTCTAGCGCTTCCACAGCAGCGGACGCGAGAATGTTACCTGAATCGCAATTAGCCACGAATGAATAGCAAGCCTGGCCAACAACCGCCGTAGTCCTCTGTCAACTCTACCTTTCTACACCCTAGGGTTTTGCTTTCTGATGCAAAAAAGTATCTCAACTCAAAAGCAAAGGGGACCTCCAATTCTTCACAATTAATGCGTTCAACAATCAAAGTATTTCAATTCGATATGAAGCCCCAAACACAAAAAACACAGACGCACGACATGCGTTGTATGTTTATGGCAGTGCTGTCTTTGCCCCTGTGATTTTTATTGTAAGAATGGCGTTTTACAGGCTCGTCTCCGCCTTCCTCCTCGTTTTTTTTTCCTCTATCGAAATAAATATATATTATTTTAGTTATTTCATTAATTGTTTTTTCTGTTTAACAGTTATTTTATGAATATTTGGTAATTGTAATAGATCAAAGACAACAAGTCACGTTACCTCATATGACTCACAACTGGGGTTGAAGTAAGAACAATTAACGGAAATAAATTTGTCCTCCTTTTCTGTTATTGACCGTTTGGGGTACAATTTGGGCCTCAGGCTCCGAATGGTCCAGAAATGGATTAATTGAAATAGCTAATAACATCAATCGCCGCTAGTATTTTTTTTAACCATTGTTTAATGTTTTATTGTAAATCATTAAAATATACTTTTGGAAATACTTTTTTGATAAATAATTCAATTCCTTGATTATTTTTTTCTTCTTCCAATCCATTTGCCCATTAGGCAACTGCATAACTTGTTAGGGTGTTACTAGCAAAAAAACTAGACAAGTTCAATTGAAACAAAAAATGGGAAAATCTGATCCCCATTTTTCGTATAAAGCAGCAAAAATGAGATAGTAGAACACTTCAAATTATACACTTTTAACACACTTATGGCACATATTATCATATTATCAGATATAACATCGGGTCCGATTAAGTATTAAAAATAACACCAATTGTCATCTAATACCCTCCTGCCACGTGGCAAAAGTGTGTTTGACGTATGAGATTGGAACTGTGGCATATCACTACTCATAAAGCAACACTTTTATTCTGCATTTCCCTGGCATGCTAGGCATTCCACCAATAAGCTTTGATCATCGTCCTATACGTAACACTATCAGGCTCACAGCCACTCGTCTTCATCATCCCAATCACACCTTTCATCTCGGCAAAGCATCCCATTATGCCATAGGCATCCACCAAACAGTTGAAGAACACGGTATCTAGCATGACATCTCTGTTGTCGACGAATCTCAATGCATTTGCGATTTTTTTTGCTATCCCAGTGTCTGCATAAGCCCGTACAAGGGAACATAGTGTCACACAATTTGGTTTCCATATGGTTTAAGTTACCAGCTCTTTCAAATGCATCTATGACGATGTTGTAGGTGACGATGTTCCAAGAGAAGTGGTACTTCTGCATTTATGTCATTACATCGCTCATTTTGTTCATAGTCACCCATTTGGGCGTAGGAATCTAGAAGTATGTTGAATGACTTGTTGGTGGGCTGATTGCCCGCTCTTTGGAACTTTTTTCCTTTTTTAAAAAAGAGATCAATAGTGGATCTGCACTTTACCCCTCATGACTTGAATCATTAACTTATTTAGTCAAGGGTGAACTTCGTTGCACCTATTTAATGTCTTACCAACTAAGCTGCACTTCGTTGTCTGGCTACTCTTGCCGAAAGCCCTCAGTGTGGAGTTCATAGTCCGCAGATCTTGTTGGCACTCACGCTGTATCGACATTTGCACGAGCAATGATTCCATTTCCAAGAATCTGTGAGAAATAAACAATGACAACAAGGTTGTGTGTCAGTATACTTAGAGAATGGAGGGCTTCCTTCCATGTACCAACCAACATAAAGGAGATGAAGCCGACAGGCTAAAGGAAATAAGTCAATACTTGTGGTATTATACCTCAACTAAACAATTTCAAATAAAATGTATGAATATAAATGTACTTTTTGAACCTAGGATGACAAGGAATCACTTAATTCATAGTACAGTATTTATCATTACTACCACTCAGAAAAGACATTAAAAGGATGGCAGGGAGAAGGAATTACTTCTTTGATTTTCCATAAGCATCAATGGGAGTATTATATGTTATTGTGTTGGGCCTGATTCCTTGAATTTCTATGTCAGAAAGCAATCGTGATTGGGCTGCAAGAGGCGAGATGGTTTGGAATTCTGACCCTTCACTGCTTCTGCGATTCAACGCAGGTGATAGCCCTTATCAAAGACCGAGGGCCAAACATATGCAACCCTATCGTTAGAAGGATCCATTCACTATGGGATAGCTTCCCATCGTGTGAGTTGGGTCATGTACCGAGACGCTGTAACACAACAGCATACAAAATGGTCAAGTTGTGCCTAGCCCAACCTGATTTCCAGTTAAAAAGGTGCGCTTGCAAAGCTATTTTGGGGCAAGCCACACCTCAAGTGTTCTCCCCGCGAGCCGAGATCTTTGTTTTCCAACTGCCATTAACATCTGTTAGCTTAGTTAGCTTATTTTTATTTGTTCTGTGTAATTCGGCCAATAGGCCTCCCTAAAATATATATAAAAAAAAAAGCAAAGACTTTACTTTGTTAATGTAATAAGACTCAATGCATGACTATATGAGTATGGGGAAAGTATAAACATCAGGACGACAATCATAATTCTTCTTCATTTAGTTCAAGAATAGAAAATGCTTTGTAAAAAAGGCCACTCCTGCATCAGTGAATGCCTGAAATAATGTAAGAACTTTTGCAGGCTGCTTGCATTTTCCAAGCATGACTATAAGCTTGATATACAAACCAGGGTTATATAGCCATAAAAATGTATCTGGCTAAGGCCTTTGACAAAATAGAATGAAGCTTCATCGAAGACACCCTTGATAATCTGGAAATTCTTCCTTGCCTTTCTGAAGCCTTTCTGAAGTGATCGTGTCTTCTCTTGCCACTAGTTCTACACAAGTGTTTTGGGGTGGACTAGGGGTCCAGTTTTCACTCCTAAAAGAGGCATTCGTCATGATGATCCTATCCCATCATATTTATTTGAGTCTATATGGATCATTTGGGGCATCTAATCGAGAATGCTCTAGCTGTTGAGTTCTGGAAACCTATGTGCTTAGGTCGACAAAAACTCCCACTTATACATCTCATATTCGTAGACGATCTTATCCGTTTCGATGAGGCTTCTAAGAAGCGGGCGTTGATGATTCATGAGATTCTACGAATTTTTTCCTTGTTCTATGGCCAGATAGTAAACCAGAATGAATATGTCCTCTGGTTATCATCCAATATCTCAGGCTCAGTTTCTTCTAGCATTGAATATGCTTCAGGGATCTTAAGGGTGTACGACCTTGGATTATATATCGGTGTTCCTCTTATACACAAACAAATTTCCATCCAAACATATACACAATTCTCAGCTACGATGCAGCACAAGGCTCACTCCTGGGGTCCAAGAAGATCTCCATGGCTGGGCGCCTTATTTTTTGTAAACCCGTCATGTGCTCTATACCTTTGTATCCTATGAAAACTATATCATTTCATCTGTCTATGTGTGTTAACATGGACAGAACTATTTAAAGTTTGTATGGACTGACAATAGAATGGTAGAAACTTTTCATCTTTCCTCAACATTCTATAGTAGCTTTGCACAAGCTTTGCAGTAAGAAGGAGCACTAGGGTGTGGGGCTGAAAAGTTTCTGCCATTCTAATAAAGAATTTATGCTTAAGTTGACATGGGAGTTTTGTACCGGTCATGATAAAATTTGGATATGAGTGTGTAGGGCCAAATACAATATTGCTGACCTCCCGTCTTCATACGAACAATCTAATCCTAAAGGCTCACACATTTGGCAGTAGATCTGCCGAAATTTACATCTAGTGTCTCAGAATTCTCGTTGGATTATTGGAGACGAGCATCTAATATCCTTTTGGGTGGAGATCTGGTTTCCCTTTGACTCCCCTCTTTAGAACCACTCCCTATGCCCCCTTTCAAACTATGAATTAGATCGTAAGGCCAGTAGCTTCTGCTCAGTTTAAGGTGGATGGAATGAGGTGGAACTAACCCTATGGCTTCCTCCTAATATTGTGAACGTAATTCTAGCCATTACTACTTATATTGAGACTGGCCCGGATACCTACTTTTGGTTGCACTTATCTAATAGGAGGTTCAGTTTCTCATCTCCCTTAGATCATGTAATTGATCTGTCCCACACTATACCAACCCTGCCTTGGAAGTAAGTTAGTCCCTTTAAGTGCAGGAACACATTAAAATATGTATGTGGAAAGTGTTCCATGGTGCTCTTTGAACCAACAGTGTAGGGTTCAAGAGGGTCCTCTCACAATCCTCATCTTGTCCTAAGTGTCATGGATGCGAAACCATCCTTCACATTTTAAGAGATTGTCCTAGAGTCGAGAAATCTAACATTCACTGTATCGTGCTGCTCCTGACTCTTTCTTTAACATGCAGAATTCTAATGACTGGCTAGTTGTTATTCTTACTGCTACTAATTACACACGGGAAATGCAAACTCTTTTCATGACAATATGTGGAAGTTATGGGCAACTAGAAATGAGAAAAATTTTCAAGATAAATGCATCACTAATCTTAGTCTTTCCATATCTATACAAGCTTTCTTTCTGGAATCACAAAGAGCATTACATCATGAGAGGCTGAGCAATAGACAAAACTCCCATGGTTCAGGAGGAATACCTTAATCTCTCAACCTGGCTGCCATGGGAATGCGATTGTCTGTTGATGCAATTGTACGCAGGAGATTCGGTGCTGCAGCTTGTGGTAGGTACTCCAGGACAACAATATGAACTGGTTATTCGGTTTTACCTCAAAATTGGCGTCTATTCAGTGCTTTTTGCCGAGCTTTGTGTGATCCTCTATGGAGTGATAACTGCATGCAATTTTTTTTACTGCATGCAAATTTACCAGACAAGATTTCTCAATTCATTCAGACAGCCGACAAGCCATCAATTCTGTTGCAGCGTGTTTATGAGACTTACTGAATCAAAGCCTCGTTCATCGCATTATCGAATGTCTCTCCCATTTCGGTCCTTATAATCTTCAACACATCAGCCAGGAGAGTAATAGGGAAGCTGATTACTTGACTAAAGCAGGCTTATCAAATCTGTCTCGTGACATTCACATTTTCTATTCAGACCTCTCCGGTCTCATTGCCTCGTTACCTCAAGCTGATGTGGTATGTAACTCAGAGACAATCAGGAATTGGGGGCCAACATAATAAGGGTCTCAGCTCTCACTGAATATGTATGCAGTTTCTTGCTCGATGCACCATGGGGGAAACATGGAGTGCAGTGTTGCACCCACCCAGGTGCCAGAGCGGAAAGTCCTATGGGTACAGCACACACATTATCTAATTCTAGAACTCATTATCGGCCGGAAGGTTCAATTCGGATCATTCGTGCAGGCCCAATGGTGACTCTCTATTTTAACTTCGACTGAAGGTGTCCAGTTTGCTACGTCTCGTACAAGAGTGGAAGAATTCTCAACTGATCATCAATTTGACCCTCGAACTATAACTTATTTTTCTTTTTCTGACTCTAACCTCCATTGTAAGAAAAAAAAAAGCAAAACTGGTTATTCCCAAATCATTGCATCCCATTCATATGCATTTAAGTCTAAACTAAACTTGGGGTCCTCAGATTTGCAATTGACCTCACATAAAACTACGGTGATTGCTGATGATAAAAATTTTGTGGGGAGAAACTGTGGATGGACCAAGAAAAATCTCCTAGGTTAAGTGGAAGGTGATCTGTTATCCCAAACAAGTTGGTGGCTTAGGGATTAAAGCACTGTAGCAGTTCAATGATGCATTACTCAGAAAGTGGCTCTATAGGCTCACTCAGCAAATGCTCCCTATCTACTGAAGCAAGATCAACACCATCTCAACAATCAAGTTGGTGGCAGGATATAAACAATAATGTCATCACAAAAGATTGGTCCAAAGAGCGCCTCATTCGACAAATAGGCAATGAAGCAAGTGCATACTTCTGGACACAAACCTAGTTTGGAGGCGAAAGCTTTGAAAAAATGTTTCCTGAACTCTACTCCGTTGCAGTTGATAAGCAAGTTATGATTTCTGAGAAATGACACTTTGAGCAAATCTAGTACTGAAGTTGGCTATGGCATAGGCACCTTAATGAAATGAAACGGATGCAGCTACATAGTCTCATCTCCCTGCTGGAGCAGGTGCCAATCCCCTCTCAGCAGAGTGATAGCTGGTCCTGGAATCCAAGCTTCCCCACTTACTCCACTGCAGACACATATGGAAAATTGATGCAAACTGAGTGCCAAGACAATGAAGCTAATAAAATTGCAGCCAAGGTATGGAATCAGATGGTGCCAGTTAAAATTTCAGCATTATGTTGGAAATTACTCCTGGATCGAGTACCTACCTCTGATAATTTAGCCAAGCGAGGGATCACCACGGTGCAAGTCCAGTGTCCTATGTGCCAACTTGACCACGAGTGCGTTGTCCATCTATTTCTACTATGTCCTGAAAGTAGAAAATTGTGGGATCTATGTTGATGGTTGGACCTCCCTGGATTAGCAGTGAACAGTCTCGAAGCGCTCCCAAAACACTTTGAAAAGTGGCCATATCGAACTAGAGTACCACGATTCTGGAATCTACTATGGCAGGTTGTGATATGGCAACTATGGAGAATGAGAAATGAAGTAGTCTTCAATCAGGTGATCCCAAATTTTGCAGATGCTTTTGAGCAAACAAAGCTGAAGACATGGCTTCTCCTGCGAACACATTTCAAATTGAATTTAGAAATTAGCTATGGTAATTAGTGTAGAGAACCAAACATGTGTATGAGTATATGATACAACAAGATACACAGATGTAAATATTTAAAGTTATACAATAATATGCATTTGCTTACCAAAAAAATTACTGTGACCTACACTGCCATTACATCTCGTTTTATATGTGCTTTCTCCTTCTTCCTCAACAATACCCATCATTTACTTTATTTTTGTATGGAATAAACTACTCAACAAATTAACAACATTTCAAAAATGACTATCAATAGGTATCACTACAAAATCAAATATAATGTAAAATTAATAGTCGTCTAGAATAACATTGAATGACATTAAAAATAAGTCCTAAATCCCATAACATATATTTCCATTGCATGAGTTTAGTCAAAAATATGTTTTCGGTCCGGTGCCTATTTGTTTGCTGATACTTACTTTAAACCCTGGTTGATTGAGGATTATATTGCATAAGTATCTCCACCATTGTGATTTTTGAGTTATCCTCCACTGGATTGGTATTAAAGCTTTGTCATCACTTAGGTCTCCATATAGTGAACTGATATTTCTCTCCATAGGTGTTCTTCATCCTTGTATAATTGATAGCCCCATTTAGCTAGTAATGCTAATGCAAGATCAAACTGCTGCATTCCTCTCAGACTAGAGGTGATGGATTTAGATCGGACTGTCGGTCCGGTCCGGTTTGGACCGGGACCGGCGATCCCGAACAGGATCGCCGAACCGCGGTATTTTGTTTCCTTTTTTTATTTTTTTAAATGAAGAAAGGGCCGTTTGACTCTTTCTTCCAATCAGGCAGTGACACTCTTTCATGTTAGAGAAGTATTTTTTTATTTCTAGTATAGAGCTGTTCAACAACATTTTTTTTAATTTTATTTTTCTTTTTAATCCATATCATTACCTATTAATACCCATCCCCTCCCGCCTAAAAATCACCAACAATTCTTCCAATTCTTCCACTCTCCAACTCTATCTTTGCACTATTCTATTCTATTATTCTACACTTCTATTTCTAATCCATTTCTTTGCAACTAGTGTTCCATAAGTATGATCAAGTGTTGGGTACAAAGAGAGACCCAAGTGTTGATGATGAAGTTGACGATGAGGCCCAACCATTGGAGGACGAGATGTTTGATCTCAATGGTAAAGGACCGGGTCTAGAGAGTCAGACGATGACATCCAATACGGAACCATCACAATCGTCACAGTCCATGTTGCTTGGAAATGAACTACAACAATACCTTCAACTTTCGGCATTTCGGCCCAAGAAGTTGTCTTTTCACTTTTGACATCTTGAAGTGACGGAGTTCTCGTTCGATGGAGTCCCTATTTCTTTTGATTTTAGCTCGGGATTTGCCAACCACTTCGGTATCTTCCGTATCATACGAGTCGGCGTTTAGCACCGCCAAATTCATTGTGACTGATAGAAGAACGTGGTTGACACCGAAAATGGTAGAAGTCTTGTCTTGCATCTGAAATTGGGAGCAGGACAATAGGAGAACCAAGAATCTTGTTAATGAAAATAACTGATTTGTAGGTAAATTTTCAAAAACTTCTAAGTATTTTGCAAAATAAATTTTGATTTCTAAAATATTTTTTAGAATTTTAATATAATATAAATTATTTATTTAAAAAAAATTGATTTTTTTAAAAAACCAATCCGGGTGGGATGGAGTTTCTGCCTGCGATTTCACGGTCTACCGGATCGCAAAATGCGGCCCGACGGTCCATTCCGAGATTGGACCGTGAGATGCGATTCCGAGTCTTCAACTCTATTCCAGACCCTTATTTTTTCTAACTGACCCACGTGATTTTCTTTGAACTTTTGTGGCACCCCACAAGAATTTTCTAATAAGATTATATATTGCACCCGATACACCTTGAGGAGCTTTGAATAAAGTAAGGTGCTATATAGGTATATTAGCAACAAATGTACCTATATTTTCTTTGAACTTTTGTGTAGATGGAGGTTTGAGGCCGACTGCAAGGATGTCTTCTACGTCCAGATCTGACCGGAAATTACACCGAAAACTCTACACACTATCAGCTACGTACATCGCAACACTACGAGTAATGGAAATGGCCGTAAATTAGTTTTTTTTGTCACTCCGGGTGAGCTCGTTTGGCAAGAAACTATATTTACAAGGATTTCTTCCTGTCTGAAGTTGGAAAATGGTGAGGTGCAGGAATGGCCGAATAGTTGCCCTTCTTTATCATCCCGGGTGAGCTCGTTTGGCAGAAGGGAGCCTATTGCGGTTTCTCCAAACGTCTGAGGTTCAGGCAGCACTTGTTTTCTGGACAGAACCTGGAAGAAGAAGCAATGAGAAGAGACATTCAACTGCGTGTACGAAGTCAGAATAGATGGAAAAGAGAAGAATATCAGTGGCTGAACCGCCAGCCTAATGTATCTCGGAGATTCACAAATAGGTTACAAGACACTTCTGTGTTCTTGTACTTTTTTGGTTTCCCTGAAAGTTGGGGTTATGGAGATCTGTATAACTTATTTTTTGAATATGGGACAGTGAAGGATCTATACATTCCACCGAAAAGAAACATCAAAAAACAAAGGTATGGTTTTGTCTACTTCCCCCAGAAAACTAACCTAGCAGAGCTGCTGAAAGGAATATGGATAAATGATTCTTATATCATAGTCCAAAAACCTAAGTTCCATAGAGGACATGATGAAATGAGGAAGCCAGAGGAGCACAAATCAAAAGCCCGATTGGAGCAGGATGCTAAGAATAAATTGGGGAATAATAATGGAGGTTGGCAGAGAAAGCAGCCTCAGCCCCTGGCTATCCAGAATAAGGAAGTTGCTAAAGAGAAGCATGGGACTCGAGACTTTGCTCCTAATGAAACTGAGAAAAGATGGTTACAACACAGTATCATCGCAACTATCAAGGGAGGTCTTGATGAGCACATTATAACTCAAACTCTGGAGAAATGTGGATACCTTAATGTATGTGTCTCTTACCTTGATGAGAACACCAGGTTGTTGTCTACACTATACAACAACAAAAAACGTGCAATTCTTAGTGATCAATCAGATGAGATGCTGAGCACTTTTAGCTCTATGAAATCATGGTGCTCTGATGAACCTAGGGATGAATCTTTCGAAAGACAATGCTGGATCACAATTACTGGGATCCCCTTAACCTGTATGTCTCAACAGTTCTATAAATGGATAACTGCTCCTATGGGTAAGTTTGTTAGATCTGCAGAAGAAACTTTCAAGAGAAAGCGGCTGAATATGGCGAAAATCTTGATCCAGACAAGGAGTAAGGAACCAATCTCACTAGTAAAAGAAGTGAAGATTGAAGAAGTAGACAAATACCTCAAAATTGAGGAAGACAATGTCTGTCATAGTTGCCTTATTAACCTGAGATCCCCTGAGAAGCCAACTGAAACCATACAAAGAGCAGGGAAAGAGTTAATGACAAAATCTCCAGCACGAATCCTGACTAAAAATAGTTTTGATGCTCTAAATATGGAGACTGGAGACAGAATTAAGGCATATACTACGGTTGAGATTGGAGAGGCCTCAACAGAAACTCCACCAAAAGTCACTAGTCCTATACGCATCTTAAGAAGAGGGTCTGGTGAATCTCCAGTCTCACCAAAAGAACCATATACGGTTCAATCTCCACCATCTGATAAAGAGCCCCCAGTAAAAGAAAAAGGGGTCCAGGAAACCCCTGAAGACACTGTGGCTAATCAAGAAAAGACATCTACTGAGGCATCTACTGAGTTAGTACATTGTAGTCCAATAAATCAAAATGCTCCTAGAAATGATGAAAAAGAAGAACTATTCTCCAGAGTTAAGTCAATGCTAAGGAAGGTCGACATTCAGTATAAAAACTTCCTAGAAGTAAGACACAAGCAAGGTAACTGGGAGGCTTGGAATAAAACTAAACAAGATACCTTGAGTATTATTGACTTTGGGCATACTATTGGCATTCAGTTCGTAGGAGTTGAAAATGAGATTGTACAAAGTTGCATTCATATGGAACTAAGAGACAGAGAAAATCAAGCTCAAGAGGCTGAAACTGGAGCTAAAAATCTGAACATACAACAAATTGAGAAAGTCACAATGGTTCCTCAATGAAGATGTGTAACTGGAATATACGCAGTTTGGGGAACCCCACAAAGAAAAGAATACTCAGAAGTCTGATGAAAAAACACTGTGTGGAAATCATAGCTGTAGAAGAAACAAAACTGCAAACCATAGAAAGAAGAATGATCAAAAAACCATGGGGACCACAAATAAACTCGGATTTTGTATTCAAAGCCTCAGCTGGGGCATCTGGTGGCATATTAGTTACTTGGAACAAGAACTATTTCCAATTAGTTTCTTCCTGGGAGGATACTTACTCCTTTGGTGTTACAGGAATGATTGAAGGGCATCTGATACACTTAATCTGTGTCTATTCACCATGCACCTTAGCTCAAAAAAAGATGTTATGGCAGGAAATTGTAGCCTATTGTCAGACAAACTCCACCAACCTATGCTGTGTGATGGGAGATTTCAATTCAGTCAGGCCCCCTACTGAAAGAATTGGATTATCAAACTATGTGGTCACAGAAGCACGCCTATTCTCAGAATTCATTGCAGAATCT
>JAOYMZ010017635.1:0-19155 GCA_025802335.1 Pinguicula primuliflora
TCGCAAACAGTATAAAAGGAGCTTCTGCGATTGAAAAGCCAAAAGCCGCTTTTGAGAAGAACTTGCAAACAGGGCCTTAGTAATATGATCAATTAGGAGAGTACACTTATCATTTTTCCATGAGGAATTAGATGTGGGTGGATGAGATTTTTAGTGAGATGAGATTTTTCATAACATTGTCCCAGTAGATCTTTCACACCAATATAATATTGGCACAAGGGGCTCTTGCTATGTCTCTGCCGGTCACTTGGAAACCTCAGACCACCTCCATTCTCAAGGGGAACTAGCCTGCGCAGTTTGGAGTTTTTTTGAACAGAAGATTATGGGTATACCTTCATCCTCTAATGATCACCTTGCACACAGGTTAGATTCATGGCTGATCCCTGTTGTGGACACCACAATAAATCTTCTCAGGAAATTTCTTCCACTTGTTATGTGCTGGGAAATTCAGAAGCATAGATGTAAATTCGTTTTGATGGCTCAACTTTGAACTCGGTCTCAGTTATTCATGAGGTTTCACATACTATGCAAGATATTGTGCTTGGAGCAAAGCCATATATGCCTGAAAAGTCACAAGACATCCAGATCACAAAGAAATTACGCTTAAAACTGCTGCCCCAGGTACCCGTTGTCAACCGCATCTGCAGATGGCTCCCTCCTGATGCTCCTTCTATCAAACTTAATACAAATGGTAGTTTTACGCCCGGTTCTGTTGGAATTGGTGGTATTTTTCGTGCCGCTGTTGGGAAACTATTGTTAGCCTTCTATGGTCTTACAAAAGCTGTTTGTCGAAGGGAGATTTTAAAGAGGTGAGGGTATTTCATCCTAAAAGTTTTCGCTGGAAGGTTAGGAGTTGGCATGTAGGTGCTCTGCACAAATTTTGTTTTTCTCAATAAAGTACCAAAATTTTGATTAAAAAAATAGTGAGATGAGATAATTTAAATTATAATTAGTACATAATCATGAATGCATATTTTTTTGATAGGTAATCATTAATACAAAGATTTTAGTATTTTTGAAATATAGTAAAATTTTAAATAATTTTATGTGAGTATTTCAAAATTTATGAGATTTTAATATAAGTTGTCATTTATTTTTAATTAAAATAATAATTGTAATTAAATTAAAATAATTAAATTTTCATTTTTTGACAATTATTAATCATACTGGCCTAGTATCGGGTATTTTTCGGATCATTCCAGGGTAGCTTTGGGGATGGAAATTCAAAATTTGGGTATATCCAAACCCCAAAATCCTAAAATAAAAACAAGTTTGTTCCACTTATCGAGTATCCGAAATCCAAAACTCAAATAAAAAACTGAAAAATATATATCACAAGAAAATCATAAAAAAAATCATTATTAATAAAAATATTAAACTGAATTATTTTACGACTATTTATTCGCAAACGAAATTGAACTTCATTATTTTTTATAGTTTGTAATTTTTTTATAAGTAAAGGTATTGAACCATCGATCTCTACATTGAAGATATCCAGCTTACCAGTTGATTTATTTGGATGATTTTTATAATTTGTAATGAATAGATAAATTAGTATTTTTTTAAAAATTCAATTTTGACATAAAATTCACCCATTTAAATGGGGATCAATTATTACACATTTTTTACTCATCTCACCTACTACACGAAGAATTAGCGTGATAATTTCACTAACTTGCCCAAAAATCCATGCTACTAAACATGACCTTTTTTGGTAAGTAGGTGTTTTATTTTCCAAAATTGTATGTTTTTTTAGGGAAAGATTAGTTTTATTTCATCGGTAAAAAAAAGATACATTTTTTTATCCATGCCTGACGTACATGTGACATTTTTTTTTCAAGTCCATGGCAGGGTGAATCAAAAGGAAAAAGAGCTACGTTCTATCACCCTATACATTTTCTTCTACAATCCAGTAACATGTGATAGACAATAGATTGCATGATACACAGTTCGTAAGTTCGAAAAATTCAAATACTTACCTCAGCCAAAAAGAGGGGGAGAAGTGGCTTTAGGGCTTTAACTCTCCAGATTTGTGAAGTTGCTTGAATTGCATCTCTTCGCTTTGAAAAGTGACCAGCAGTTTCATCTTCAAACTTCTCTGTCTTCTTCCTTTTTGTGCAGTGCAGGAGGGATGTGCCAATTTACGGCATTCAGTTCCTCAGCCACAACATAGCTCTCTTTTCCAACTTCCAGCAGTATGGCAAGGCAGCGAACAGATGCTGCTATCAAGCTGTTTTGCTAGACGAGGTTTGTTGGAATTTCCATCCCCTTTGTCAGCAACCTATTCTTCCATGACCACAGTCTCATCATCATTTGGACACCATCCCATAAGGCAACCACAAATCAGCAGAGATTTTTGCAATATGGATTTGTAAACAGAGAACAAATTGAATTTAGTTTTACCAGGATAACTATGCCGAAGATGAATGCTAGGACCTAGCATCATCCCCATGTAGTCATAGACTGCAACATGACTCCTCTTGGGAATCTGGCTCGCAGCCAAAGTTACATTGTTGCCTCGCCGCTTAACATGCTTCAGGTTCAAATAGTTTAAACCTGCAAATGATATACAGGCACACAAATAATGCATCTGTTAGTTCAGCAGGAAGCTGACCGATTTCTCCGTCGCTCTAGCTGGTATGCTCTTCTGGCAGCTGATGGGAGGAAAAATTCAGTGTAGAAATTGTGATCCCCATTTCCATGCCCCCATTTTGCCAGTGTTATAACCATTTTAACAGGTTTGAGACTGCCAGTGGCAAAGCCAAACTTGTAGTCTGTATTGGCCCGCAACAAGGCTCAGATTTTCGCATAGGTGTAGTACGAGCGCCAGGGAACTCCTTGTCCATCTCTCCTCTGCAGAAAGCTTATTGCCTGATTTATTTCAACCAGCACATTTATAAAACCTCTGTTTACACACACACAGATTCCAGCATAAACTGCTTTGAGTCGAACATCCTCCGCGTCCGTAGTATTGTAGGTGTATCCAGATATAACTCATCATTCGCAGCCCTAATAACACCTCCAATCCCCGCTGTGGTGGTTCCTAACTCTCTGAAATAGGAGGTTTGCAGTCGGAACATCCCCTGAGACTGAGGAATTAATGATTTCTGGATGCCCCTGGGAAGTTGCTGTACTTTAGGAGGGGGTAGTTGCAGTGCAGTTAACAGCTCTTGATCCCCTTGTTTCAAGCCTCTCTTTAATAATTTCTTACTCATCACATCTCTAAGCTGGGATATTGTTATAGCAACTACCTGGCCCCGCGCCATATCCTGATCTTCATATACCGCTTTGCATCTTATGACCCAGATTGACCAGCAAACGATTATAGGAAGTAGTTGAATCACACAGTTATAAAGTCTAGAACCCTTTTTATTATCCCATTTCCCCATCCTCGCAAGGAGCAGATCAAAGGATATTGGGACATCACAGATATGCTCGAAGAAATTCCATACCTCCTGAGCTATGCCTCCAACCGAAAATAGATGATTCACTGTTTCCAATTGAGGTTTTTGTTGACAGCAGTGACCGAAACTGTATGTCATTTACAACTACGGCGCATAAACTATGTTCGTCAACAAAGTTTGTTCAGTGGTCATAAGCTAATTAGTTATTAAGGAAAAAACCGGGACGAGAAGAAAAAAGAATCAGGCAAACAAGTTCTTGAAGACAGAAGTGACTATGTATGTTCTAAGTCCCTCTAATTATCTAATTTTAATTGATTCTTCAACAATTCTCAATCTCGTTCCTCCAATTGGATAAATGTCTCATAATATTGATCTGTTGATTTTATCTCGAGGGCTTTACCAAATATCATTGCTTGATGGGCTTCTTCCAAATATTCTTCGTGCGTAAATTTTCTCGGAGCTAGCATCCGAACTCTCTTAGCTTTTTTTTGCTTCTGTAATTTTAGATGACTTCTTTGTCGTCTCATTTTTTCCATTCTGAGTATACAGAATTCTTTTGACTTCAATTTCCTGATTACCTTCGCTATATAACGCTCATTTTGGGTATCAGCCGGGTGGGCAGTAACAACTAATAGCTCTTACTTCTCCTTTTAGTACTGGACTCGGGCTTCAGCCCCACACTTGCTGCCATAGGATCAAGATGTAGCCCATTATCAAAATTGAGCCCATACAGTGATATTTCGTTCAAATGAATCCCCTTCCCAATTGGAGTCAGAAATTATTTCTTCCTCATTGATTTCCCCTTCCCCCGAGATTGTTCGCTGGAATCCGTCTTAATTTTCGAGATGCCGTTAATCTTGTCGCCCAAACCAAACCAAACATATCCAGTAAATCTCGCCCTAAGGCAGGGTCTGGGGAGGGTAGGATGTGCGCAATCATACCCCAACCCCACAACATGATGGAGAGATTGTTTCCGTGAAAACCCTGAGCTCGAAAAGAAGGAAAAAAAAGAGAGAAAAAAATAAAATAAAATACAATAAAATAAATAATAATAAAATACAAAATAATAATAATAATGAAAATAAATTATCATAATACAAATAATAAAATAAGAAAAAGGAGAAACAAATATAAATGACATACCTACTTACTCCAGCCATGCACTACTCACATAACGAAATAAATGAATGCCTACGCAAATAACAATCAAACTAAATATCTATCAGTATAGGGATCACTAAGCAGATAACTATTCTATATAGTCTTATATATCTTTAATCGTAATATGACGTCTCCAACTCGTCCTATCAAATGTCATGTCCTCGAAGAGGTTTAATCCTACTAAATCTAACCGAATCTGCTCATCCCATGTCCTCTTAGGTCTCCCCCGCCCTTGTCGTCCTTCGACTTGTAATCCTTCGACCCTCCTGACTGGATCGTCCAAACTCTTTCTTCGTACATGACCAAACCATCGCAGACTTCCTTCCCTCAGTTTGGCACGTATAGATGCGACACCTAGTATATCTCTAAATACCCCATTTGGAATCTTGTCTAATTTTATACGACCACACATCCACCTTAGCATCCGCATCTCCGCCACTTCAAATTTCCGCACATGTGAAAGACTCACAGCCAACACTCTGACCTGTAGGCATCGGTGGTCGTATAATCGTTCTATAAAATTTTCCCGTAGGCATCTGTAGCCAACCGTCATTTCAACCATCCAACCTTGAGGCGGTGTACAACGTCACCTTTCACACATCCATCCTTTTGTATGATAGATCCTAAATATTTGAAACTATCTTTCTGTTGGAGGGTCTGGTTCGCAATTATCACTTCCATACTACTCTCCTCCTTTTCATTAGTAAAATTGTATGCCATATACTCCGTCTTCGTGCGACTCAATCGGAAGTCCTTAGCCTTCAATGTCGCTCTCCAACGCTCCAACTTAGCATTGACCTCCTCCATCGTCTCAGCCACTAAGACAATGTCGTCCGCAAACAATATACACCATGGTACTTTATCCTGTAGATCCTGAGAGAGTACGTCCATAATTACTGCAAACAGAAATGGACTCAGTTCTAACCCTTGATACAATTCTATATCCACTGAAAAATACCTTGTTTCTCCCACTGTAGTTCTCATATTAGTCTTCGCACCCTCATACAGATCTTGTATAGTCCTCACATACATCCATGAAACCTTTTTGGTTTCTAAACATTCCCAAATAACCTCTCGTGGTATAGTGTCATATGCCTTCTCTATGTCTATGAAGACCATATGGAGATTCTGTTTGTATGCTCGTTATTTCTCTATTAGCCGTCTGAGGAGATGGATTGCTTCCATCGTCGACCTCCCTGGCATGAAACCAAATTGGTTCTCCTTCACCCGCACTTCACCCCGTAGTCTAAGTTCAATAACTCTTTCCCACAATTTCATAGTGTGGCTTAGGAGTTTAATACCCTGGTAATTGCCACATTGTTGCACATCACATTTATTCTTATAGAGTGGAACTACTACGCTACTTCGTCACTCTTCTGGCATCTTTCCTGTTGTCAGGATAATGTTAATGAGACTTCGATATTTCGTATTATTTATTAATGATTGTTCTCGCATGACATGGGTTTACTTATTGCAAAACAAATCTGATGTTTTTGATAAATTCGTCCAGTTTTACCGTAAGATTGAAACCCAGTTCAAACAAAAAATTCAGATTCTTCGATCCAACAATGGGGGTGAATTTGTCAATCACCAAATGAAATCGTTTAGTTCGGAAAAAGGGGTTTTATATCAAATTTCTTGTGTTCATTCTCCCCAGCAAAATGAAGTTGCTGAGCGGAAAAATAGATTTCTTCTTGAAATAACTCGTGCATTGATGTTTGAGTCTCATGTTCCCACACATTTTTGCCTGAGGCTGTCGCCACGTCAGTATATTTGGCAAATTGCCTACCTACTCAGATTTTGAAGTTTCATACTCCGATTCAAACTTTGTCTGATTTCACTAAGGTCCCTCCTTCTATGTCATTAACCCCATGAGTTTTTGTGTACACTGTGTATGTTCATGTACCGAAAGTTAGAAGATCCAAATTTGATGTTTGTGTTGAAAATGTATTTTTGTGGGGTATGGAGGCTTTCAGAAAGGCTATCGGTGTTGTAATCCTCGTACTGGAAGGGTACTTACCACTATGGACTTTAACTTTGTTGAGACAGAATATTACTATTCACCCACCCAAATAAATCGTCAAGGGGAGAGTTTGGATCCTGATTCACTTGATTGGTTAGTGTCCTCTGTGTCAGCGCCACAGCCGACTAATGCACTTCACGCGCCCCAACCAGATTTGGGTCACACTACTTCGATGCTTGCATCTCATGTGCCTCACGCACAAGCCACATCATCTACCACCTCCACATTGATTCATGTGCCTCACGCACAAGAGAATCATGAGTCAGGTAGACCGCCCTCGGAACACGACATCGACATAATACTGCCAGAACAGGATGTGCTGCCTCAGTTATCTTCCGGAACGGATGTCCAGGTAAATACATTCGCAGAGATCCCTTCTATGGATTCTGTGACTGACCATGATGCAGGTGTCGATCCCATGACACCTAAGTTTACTCTTCCTCATCGATCTACGAGGGGTGTAAAGCCAAGGAAGTACATTCCAGATCATGATTCGAGGACTCGGAGGTATCCTGTGGCAGATTTGGTAAGGGGAAGTCTTACCGAGTCTGCAAGAGCTTTCACCGCTGCTATAGATTCTAATGATGTACCCCAAAATGAAATTGAGACTATGAGTGATCTGAAGTGGAAACAAGTTACGGAAACAGAAACGAGTGCTCTAGACAAAAATGGTACTTGGGAAAGATGTCAGCTACCTCCCGACAAGCGATCAATTAGGTGTAGATGTGTGTACACAGTCAAGAGGAGGGCTGATGGTTCAGTTGAAAGGTACAAAGCACGACTGGTGGACAAAGGCTACACACAGACATATGGGATTGACTATTCGAAGACATTTTCCCTCATTGTGAAGTTGGACGTATCACGATTTTGTTCTCTGTTGCTGCGAATCTGGATTGGCACCTACATCAGTTCGATGTGAAGAACGCATTCCTTCAAGGGGATCTGAATGAGGAGGTATATATGGATGGTCCTCCAGGATTCTCAAATAACTTTCGATCCGGCGAAGTATGGCGATTAAGGAAGGCTCTATATGGATTGAAGCAGTCTTCTCGAGCGTGATTTGGACGGTTCACCTTAGCAATGAAGAAGTATGGATACACACAGAGCAACTCAGACCACACCCTATTTTTGAAGCGCCGTGATCAGGGAGTCACATGTCTAGCCATATATGTAGATGACATGATTATCGCTGGAGATGATAAAGAAGAGATTGAGACCTTGAGGAAGAATTTGTTCACAGAATTTGAAATGAAGGATCTGGGGAGACTGAAGTATTTCCTAGGGATTGAAATTTTACGATCAAAGCAAGGAATCTACATCTCACAAAGAAAGTACATTCTAGACCTACTTGCCGAGACGGGTCCACTAGATTGCAAGCCAGCAGAGATACCTATGATCTTGAATCACGGCCTGAATATGGCTAAGGGAGCTCAGCCGACTGACAGAAATAGATATCAGCACTTGGTGGACAAGTTGATCTACTTGTCACACACTCTTCCAAACATCGCATATGCAGTAGGGGTTGTAAGTCAGTTTATGCATAAACCCCAGGTTGGTCACATGGATGCAGCATAGAGGATACTGAGATATCTGAAAGGATCTCTCGATGTCGGGATCCTATATCAGAAACACGTACATTTGAGGATTGAGGCCTATACTTATGCTGACTTGGCTGGAAATTCAGTTGATCGACGATAGACGTTAGGGTATTTCACGTTTGTTGGAGGCAATCTGATTACGTGGAAGAGTAAGAAATATAAGGTAATTGCGCTATCTAGTGCGGGGGCAAAATTTTGAGGGATAGCCCGACGGGTTAAAGAGATCTTGTGGTTAAGAAGATTGATGATAGAGTTAGGTTTCGACCTGACCAAGGCATGTCCTCTGAAGTATGATAATTGGACGACTATTCAAATTTTAAAAAATCCGGTGCAGCATGATAGAACCAAGCATGTAGAGGTGGATCGTCATTTTATCAAGGAGAAGATAGAGAGTGGAGCATTTACACTTCCCTTTGTTCGGTCTGAAGACCAGTTGGCGGATATCCTAACCAAGGTCGTCAATGGTCGGGTATTTCATGATATATTGAGCAAGTTAGGTGTTGGATACCTCACGCCTAACTTGAGGGGGAGTGTTGAGAATAGAAATGTAAATAAGGAAAAGGATAACTATTAATCTTTTTTTTTTCAAAAATAGATTTTATTAATAAAAGCAATTATACATAACTAGCCCCGAAAGTGAGCGTAGTTTAAATCGTACAATTGCGAAAGCGATAAATGGACCAAGTAGTTGGCCCAGCCCAATTGACAGTGGGCGAACCAGTCAATTGGGCCTGGGGGCCAGCCCAAAAGTTGGGCTGGCCCAATCCCCTCAACCCCTAAGGTTTGAGGGGCGCCGCCGCCGGGGTGCGGCGGCCGTGAATCGCCGTGCCCATGGGGCACGGCCTGGGAGGTGGCCGCCGCACACACGGTGTGCGGCCTGTAATCTGTCCGCCAGATGGCTGGAATGCGATGGATGACGATAGGAGAAGCGCCAGATCTGTTGAACGCCGTGGAGACGACGAGAAAGGGGGCTACCGGACAGCGCCGGGTCTGGGAGGTGTCGGTCTGTTTTCGCCGGGTCTCTAGACGCCGGGACTGGGCATTGGTCGTCGATGCGGCCATGTCTGTACCGACGCAGGGAGAGTGCTGCCGTGGTTGGAGCTGCGGCCCTGAAACCGAATCTGAAACTCCGTCTGGAATTGGCCATGGAGCGGACCTAGGAGATGCGGCTGGTGGTGAGAAGTCGGGCGGAGGAGCACCGGCACTGGTGGTCTGGAGCGGAAGGTGGGATGACGGCGGCGCTGGTGGCTGCCTCCCCGAATGGGGAGCGCCCCTGGAGAGAAAACTTTACTAATGGTCCATCTTAATTTGACTACACTAATCTATTGGAATTTTTAATTATTTTTCTTTTCTTTTCTTTCGATAACTAATACACTAGTGTAGTCAACCTGAGGGAGAGAACTCGGCCAAGAAATGGCAAGGAGAGAGAAGAGAGAATCGACGAAGGAGGAGAAAATTAATGGGCGATACACGGTGGAAGCAAAAGGAAAGGGAAAGGTGGTCGTGTATCATGATCAAGCCCAATCTTCGAGGAAGGAGGTGAATCATGCGGAGTGGACTACGGTTATGCGCAAGAAGAATGCAGCACAGACCGGTAATTGGAATCTTATGACCCTCTTCTTTACATATTTTCCACAGGGCTGTGATCCCAAAAAGCTGGGGAGACTCTTCTCTGAGTATGGCCTGGTCAAGGATGTATATATCTCGAAACGATTGGGACGGAACATACAAAGTTTTGGCTTTGTTCGGTTTGGACTTGTTCGTAATGCAGAAATTCTGGCTGCACAGATCAATGGCCGACCATTTTTTGTATGCAGGCTAGAGGTTTATGTGGCAAGATACAACCGCTTACAGGACATTTCAAAGGCCTCACCTCCTACCAAAGAGGCTCTGCCTCCTGCACAAAAGCCCCCGCCTCCTGCTCCAAATGCCCCAGCAACATCTCGAGTGCAGCAACAATGGCAATTGGTGCAGCAACATCTCGAGTAAAGCCAATTGTTGCTGCAGTTAAGCAGGTAACTGGAGGTGCCAAGTTGTCCAAAAGGGATGAACAAGCTGTAGGACAACAATACGACTCTGAGGTACAAGATGCTGATTGGTTAAGTGGCTCGATTGTTGTTGAACTAAGGTGGGCGGAGATGGAACTTGTCGGAGAGGAGCTGAAAAATTATGAGTTACAGAATGCAGTAGTGCGCGAATCACCTGGCCAGAAAGTGCTTATAAGTGGATTGAATCTGGAGGATCAGGACAAGCTGATAGATCTCTTGCAGAAAAATACACAGTCTAACATGCTGAAAGTGAAGAAATGGGAGCCTAATGCTGATTTGCAGGAAAGAGTTATGTGGTTGCGTATTCTTGGGCTGCCCTTGCATTGTTGGAATCAAAGGTGCTGGGCATGGATAGCTAAAAAAGTTGGTGAAATGCAGAAAATTGATATCAAAACTATGCACCATCAAGTGTTGACTCATGGTCGAATTAAAATCATGACACACTTGAAAAGAGACTTAATGGATTGCTGGAAGTGGTTATTGATGATGTTCCTCATGAACTTGAGTTGTTTGAAGAACAAACTGTTCCAATGTTGTGTCTGCCAGAGTGTAAGGCTGGAGATAGAGACTTGTCGCCGGTAATGTCAATTTCAAACAATTTTGGAAAAGATTCTTCTGCGGTTATGGTTACACCTACAATTCCGCAAAGAATTCAAAAGTGGTCAAACACAACTAGAAATCATGATGAAAATGGAAAAGATTTGGATGGTCAGGCGCAATCAGCGGCGGCAGTTGGAAATCTCATAGATATGGATGTCAACTTGGAAGATTTGGAGGATTCAAATCTAAGAGATGTTACTATTTTTATGGAAACATTCAAATCAAATCTTGACGTTACTCCAAATAAATGCTGCAATAGTTTCAGAAGGACGCAGCATAAATGTGAACATTATAACTTAGGCGTGATTGATGCACAACCAGAGCCAATTGTTTATCTTGCGCAAGGTGTGTCAACTCCAACTCATTCTATTCTTGTGTCTAGCAGAAGCTTCCCACAAGTGACAGAGGGCTTGATAGCTTTGGGAGCAAAAGTACTGCATTACACGCACCCAGTGGTTGGCCCTCTATCTCAACTCTTCAGTGTTGTTGGAGTGAGGGAGAACAGAAGGAATCAACTACTGAAACTCAGGCAGCAAAGGAAAGTGAATTGCAATTTTATATCCACTGCTGAAGGAAGCATACACAGACTTGCAACACCTCTTCAAATCTCTACACGGGATGTAGAATTGCAAGCCACAGCAACAATGCAAATGGGAAATTTATTTGGTTTGTCCATTCATAATGCGAAGTTTCAACAACTAGTGCAGATGGAAAGAAGGGACGTGGAGCATGCGAGTTGACTCCATCTGGTCATCTGGAGTTCTATCTGGCCTGCACATATGAAGATTCTGTCGTATAATTATAGAGGGCTGGGTCATATTAACAAAGTAGTTGAAATTGCTGAAGTGATAAGAAGATATGATATTTAGATACTTTGTCTGTAGGAAACTAAAAAGCATATAATTGACAGTACCCTGGTGTTCAATTTTTTGGAGAAGGGATGAAGTGGGGTATTCGTTTCTGCCAGCGAGAGGGTCTGCTGGAGGAATACTAATATCTTGGAGAACTGATGCGGTAAATGTGACAAGTACATGGGTAGTTCAAGGAGGTTTGGGAATTGAAGGGCAATGGCTTGCGAAGAATATATGTCTGAAGATTGCGTGTATATATGCCCTGCTTCACCTACAGAGAAAGTTAATCTATGGTCAAACATCTTGCATAGGATAAGACAGGATCCTGGCAAGTGTTGGTGTGTATATGGTGATTTTAATGCTGTAAGAACAGGGCAAGAAAGACGTGGAGTGAGATTAGCAGTACAAAGGAGGGAGACTAGGGATTTTAATAACTTCATAAGCAACTCTGAATTGTTAGACCTTCCACTCCAGATTCATAAGTTCACATGGTATCAGCCTGGAGGGAACTGTGCTAGCAGGCTGGACCGCTTCCTAGTCTCAGAAACTTTCTTTAAAGAGTGGCCAGCTCTTTCAAAAATACCTTTGGATCGAAGATATTCAGACCATGTTCCTATTGTCCTGGCAAATACCACGGTTGACTGGGGGCCAAAACCTACAAAGTTTCTAGATTTGTGGTTTCTTCACCCAAATTTTGATAGTTTTGTTCAAACTTGTTGGACAGAAACTACATCCTATGGAATGCCACATTATGTCCTGTTTGTGAAATGAAGCAGATGAAGAATAGATTGAAATGGTGGAATAAGGAGGTCTTTGGAGAGTTGGATGGGAAAATTCGTGATGTTGAAGATACTATGAGGAGACTGGATCTAAAAATGGAAGTGGAGGACCTATCTGTTGCTGAGAAAAATGAGAGATCAGACGCTAAGTTAGATCTTATGCGCTTGAACACAATGAAGAAAAGGCTGATATATAAAAAGGCTCGCAGCAAGTGGTTAAAATTAGGGGATGCCAACACCAAATTTTTCCACTACTTATTGCAGCAAAATATAAATCATGATGATGCTCGAGGAATGTTGATAGGAGGTGAGTGGAGGACGGAACCGCAAGTAGTGAAGCAGTTTCTGAATGATGAATTTAGAAAGCATTACTCTTAAGTGGAGAAAGAGAGACCTCTCATACCATGGAACATCTCAAGAGTAGTAAGCACTTCACAAAATATATTCTTAACGACCCCATTCAATGAACAGGAAGTGTGGGAGGCTATACGAAGCTGTGGCAATCATAAGAGCTCGGGCCTGGATGGATATAATTTTAAATTTCTGAAGAAATTTTGGAATCATATGAAGCCTGATATTATGAGCTTTCTGGCCGATTTTTGGAGTGAAGGGAAATTAGTGAAAGGTCTAAATGGAACACTTGTGGCTTTAGCACCCAAAAGGCAAGTCTTAAACATATCTCTGACTTTCAACCTATATCAATGGTTAATAACATTACAAGATCTTGTCAAAGTTGCTATCTCAAAGGTTGGCGGTTATACTACCACATCTCATCACGAAAAAATCAGACAGGATTTGTGAAGGTGAGATATATCTTGGACAGTGTTGTAGTGGCTAATGAAGTGATTAATGATTCAAAAGCAAGAAAGAAGCGATGTGCTTTGCTCAAGCTGGACTTCCAAAAGGCCTTTGGCAGTGTAAACTGGAACTACTTATGGCATATGATGGAGAGTATGCGCTTTTGTCATCAATTTCACAGATGGATTAAGGAGTGTGTACCGTGAATGCCTATCACTATAAATGGAAGCTTATGTGGGGAATTTCTAACGCAGAAAGGTCTGAGGCAAGGGGATTCTTTATCCCCACTACTGCTTACTATTGCGGCTGAGGGGCTGAATTTGATCATAGAGCAAGCTATGCTTAGTGGCTTGTTGGAAGGATATTGCTTCAATAATTTCGTGGTAACACATCAGCAGTTTGCTGATGATACGTTACTATTTAGCAATGGATCTGACTCAGACCTAAGTACTTATAAACGAGTGCTACATCTATTTGAACTATGCTTTGGACTAAAAGTCAATTTTTCTAAAAGTAGACTCTTTATTATCAATATTGAACATCTGGAGGCAGAAAGGCTGGCTGCGATCTTGCATTGCCAACTGGATTCTATCACATTTGTATACTTAGGTATACAAGCTGGAATTAATCCGCACAGAATCAAATCATGGAAGTTGATGGTTGACACAGTAAAAAGCAGATTGGCACTATACGGAAAGACATACATTTTTCTAGGAGGCAGAATCACGATTATAAGAGCTGTTCTGACTAGCATTCCAACATACAATTTTTCACTATACAAGGCACCAGCTGGAGTGCTAAGGCAGCTTGTAAAACTGTAGAGGCAGTTTCTATGGGGGGAACGAGGTGAGGGAGATAGGAGGATTTCTTGGATCAATTGGTCTAAGATTTGTTATCCGAGGAACAAATGAGGTCTTGGAATTCGAAGCTTAGCAGAGTTTAATTTGGCCTTTCTTGGTAAATGGCCATGTAAGTTACTGATGGATGCTACTGAAACATGGGCATCTATCTTACACGATAAGTATGGGGCTCTATATTTAGAGAGGAGATTCTATAGACGCTATGTGCAGTTCAACTGCTCTACTTGGTGGAATGATATTTGCAAACAAATAATTACACAACCATAGTTTTACAAAATCTTCTACGGGAAGGTTGGAGATGGAAGGACTACTGCATTTTGGCACGATAGATGGCTGGGTGAGGAGCCATTTGTTGTAGCTTATGGTAATCTATATAACAATGCAGCTGATAAAGAACTTTCTATTGCTAAAAAGGGGTACTACTCGGGTCATTCTTGGAGTTGGACATGGTCTTGGATGTACCCTTGCTCAAATCTGGCCATAATTGAATTATTTCACCTTACTTCCGTGATGCAGCATGCCCTCCCTCTGACGGATGAAGCTGATGTTTGGGCTTGGGCTGAGCCTACACAGAGTGAATATGATGCTGCTGAGCAATATAACAAGCAGATGCTGCTTAAATGGGTGGAACAGGAAGCAATCCTTGATGAAAGTAAGGCATGGAATAAATTGGTACCTCTAAAAATTGTCAGCTTCATTTGGAAGGTACTGCAAGATTGCCTCCATACTAGGCAAAACCTGGGGCTGAGTGGTGTATCTCTTCCGACAGCAACATGTCCACTATGTGAACTCGAAGATGAAATAGCAAGCCACCTATTTTTACAATGCTGCATTGCATACCAATTATGGATTAAAATTTATAAATGGCTTAACATAGTTGGAGTTTGGCCGAGCGGCCTGAACATGCATCTGGAAATGTTCATGTGCAATCCCTTCCCGACATGGCAGTCGGTCATTTGGAACGTCCTGTGGCAAGAAATCATCTGGAATCTGTGGAAACTGAGGAACATCAAAATCTTTGAAGCTAAATTAGTTCCAATTGATGAGATCTTTGAGAAGATAAAGATGGATACTTGGTGGATCCTAAAGACGCACAAGAAACTAGTACTTGCCATTAGTTTCACCAATTGGGATTGGGTGTCGGAATTCTGTTTGCAATGACGATGAGATGAGATGAGGAGAATTTAGGGATTGAATTTCCTTTCTGCAAGGAAGACGATGAGGTGTAATCTTGTATATATGTATTTCTTCATTTAAGAAGAAATGCACTTAAATGACGACAGGATAATTGCTATCTCGTATCCGGCTTCACTATGCCACCCTTGACCACCGTCAAAAGATGTAAATCCACCTCAGCTCCACCGCAATCAACCGAAAACGTGACTAGTGATGGATAGAAAATAAAGCAATTTGAAATTTGGAGGGTTAATATTTTTATACATACTCGTTTTCCCATTCAGAATGATTGAATCTTTCATGAATTTATGTTAGTTTCAAGATGGGGTTTAGCTCCTCGGTGAGCAGCTTGATTCTGTTTCACAACACAGATTTTGGGGATAGATTAATCTGTATCGTTGAATTGAATCAGACGATCAAGGTTAATTTGTCTTGGACAGAAGGCCTTTGTACCTAAAAATCTGTCTTGGATAAGAAGGGATCTGATAACAATTTACCTAATTTCGATTGTAATTAGCCTCTATATATTGTGTTCGTTGTTTAGCGGCAATATGTGAACGAAAATCATATCCTTCCTAAAAGTTTTGTTCCTACTTTAACATGGTATCAAAGAAGCATTGATCTTGAGAATGAGCACACTCCTCTCACCAACTTAGGGAGATTTAATTTGCCATTTCTCAAACATTCTTCTGAGTTTTTATACCACATGTTACATGTTGCTTTTTCTAGGATTTTCTCCTACTAGTAGCCCAAAATAGGCTCTATTTGAGAAGGCGGTGACCTAGCCCGTTTAGGCGCCGCTTAAGTGTTAGGCGACCGTCCTCAACTCTGCTTGAATGCTGCCTAAGCACCGCTTTGGGGTACCTAGCCTTCTAGGCGGGCCCTGACCGCACAGAGACCGCCAACGCTTTCTTAGACACTACAAATAGGTAATAGGCAGTTCGTTAGGTGAGCATTACACTTAAATATTTCAGTAACTTCCTGATCCCCAATAATAATTCTAGTTTGACCAAATTTCTTGAAATTAATTTTGAGCCAACTAAGGGCTTACAGTTGAAAATTCCACTTCGGGCTCTGTCAGCACACACTAGGGTACCTTCTTTCCTCACAATCTTTCCCCGGGTATTTGGGTGCTCCGTCTTCATCCATATACCTAAAATTCATCTGACAAAACTTGAAGCATGTGCCTTGAAATGTGTCTTCGTCGGGTATGGGGTAAATCAGAAGGGTTATCGGTGCTATGATCCCTCCTCTAAGCAAGTGTTTACGACTCTATATTGCAACTTTGTTGAGACAGAATTCTACTACGAATCTAGCTCGCCGGGGGAGAATAAGATGGAGGATGGCTCGCTAGATTGGATTTCACTACCACTTTTGAAGATTCCTGCTCCGGAAGCTCATGTAGAGCCCCCATCTCATCAACACACGTTGCCTGATCTCACCTCTTCGAATATCGAGGTACGTTCTCATGATATAGTTGATTTGACTATTGATACTCCTATGGAGTCTATGCAGCCAACTCAGCCAGCTATGATTGAACCCATACGGGTTCTACCATCATGGAGTACTAGAGGAGTTGTAGCTAGACCATACTCACCTGACTATATTCCCGAAGAAATGAGATATCCTATTGCGAGCTTACTTCGGGGGAGAGGGTCTGACTCAGCTAAGGCATTCGTAGAAGCATTAGATAGTGAGATGATTCCAAGGAGTGTGGAAGAAGCATTGACTACCCCTATATGGAAGGCAGCAATGGAGACCGAGATGACAACACTTGCCCAGAATCAGACATGGACAAAAAGGAGACCACCGCACGAAACGAGACCAATTGGGTGCAAGTGGGTATCAAGAGGCAGACTGACAGGTCTATTGAAAGATAAAAGGCGAGACTTGTGGCTAAGGGATACACTCAAACTCAGGGTGTTAACTACTCTGAGACATTCTCACCTGCGGCGAAGATTGATACTATCCAAGTTCTGTTCTCTATTGCTGCTAACCAAGACTGGCCTCTTCATCAGTTTGACGTAAAAAATACTTTTCTACATGGAGATCTAGAGGAGGAGGTATATATGGAGCCACCTCCCATTTTTTCTCATGGTTTCCGAGGAGGCGAGGTGTGTCGCCTAAATAAGGCATTATACGGGTTGAAGCAATATCCACGTGCATGGTTTGGAAGATTTATTGTGGTTATGAACAAATTTGGATACTGACAGAGTAATTCGGAACATACACTATTCATAAAGAGGAAGGGGGAGAAGGTGACTTGCCTACTGATCTACGCTGATGATATGATTATCGCAGGGAATGATGTCTTGGAGATGAAGGAGTTGAAACTGAAACTGTTTGAAGAATTTCAGATGAAGGATCTGGGACGATTGAAGTACTTCCTAGGAATTGAAGTGATGCTGTCTAAAATTGGAATTCACATTTCCCAAAGGAAATACATCCTTGATTTGCTTGCAGAGACATGACTAATGGATTGTAGACCAGTTGATGCGCCCATGGCTCTCAATCACGGCCTGAAGGTGGTGGACAACGGTATAAGTGCTGATCGAGAGCAATATCAGCACTTAGTTGGGAAATTAATCCATCTCACACACTTTGTTCGAGAAGACGGTTGCCTAGGCTGCTTAGACGTCACATATGTGCCCTCCGCTTTGTCTGAATTCTCACTTAGGCCAATTATAATCCCTCTTAAGTGGGTGCCTTGGCCGCATAGGCACTAAGCAGCCACTGGCTGCCTAGGATTCGGCTAGCGCTTTCTCGAACACTGCTCACACATCCCGGCCAGACATTGCTTATGATATTGGAGTGATTAGCCAGTTCATGCCAAACCCACAAAAGGAACACATGGAGGTTGCCTAGAGGATTGTGGGGTATCTAAATGGGACACCAAATACTGGGGTATTATTCCAAAAGAATGGTCACCTAAAGATGGAAACTTACACTGATGCTGAGTGGGCTTTAAGCCCGATGGACCGAAGGTCTTCTTCAGGGTACTTTACCTTTATTGGGGGTAACCTAGTGATTTGGAAGAGCGAGAAACAAAAGGTGGTGGCACTGTCTAGTACTGAGGTAAAGTTCAGGTGAATCACACATGGGGTTACTGTATGACAGTCGAGCTGCAATACAGATATCTAAAAATTCAGTCCAGCATGATAGGACAAAGCACGTGGAGATTGACCGATACTTCATAAAGGAAAAGCTGGATGACAATGTAATATCTCTCCCATTTGTGAAATCAAAAGATCAGCTAGCTGATATCCTCACCAAAGTAGTTGCTGGACGGGTGTTCCACGAAACACTATGCAAGTTGGGCATTGGGCATCCCAATACCCAACTTGAGGGGGAATGTTAGTTAGAGAATAATTAAGGGAAATATTTGAATAAAATTTCCCAAATCTACTCCTCGGATTAGTACCCTATATTCTCGAGAATTGTGGAAACCGCGTGTGTGATTAATGATCTGTGTATGGAAAGAAGTGTGATAGATAGTGTAGTTTATAAATTTGTACATGATGTAGCCTATACATAGATCGAATATAAATGAAAAATTCCTCCAAACCTGTAAAGGTACGGAAATTTCATAATTGTATTGATGTTAAATAAATTAAGTTTCATCGTAGTGGGTTTACAATTGGGCTAGACCATTGGGTCCATAAATAAGTACATGGCCAAAAAAAAACAAATTTTGCTCAATTAATAGGTAAGTGGGCCGTGGAATTGGTGGTGGGTAGGAATAATTGAGGATCACCTTTCCCCTTAGACGATTTCTCATCGAACACTCTGACATTTAGCAAAACCCAGACGAATTCGTCATGACCTCATTCCTAGTTGATCCGTCGCGAAAATCCAGC